>JAXCHB010000434.1:0-29017 GCA_036926305.1 Uropetala carovei
TTGAAAAAAAAATTTGAAAAAAAAATTTTAAAAAAATTTTGAAAAAAAATTTTGAAAAAAAAATTTGAAAAAAAATTTAGAAAAAAAATTTTGAAAAAAAAATTTTGAAAAAAAAATTTGAAAAAAAATTTTGAAAAAAAATTTTGAAAAAAATTTTGAAAAAAAATTTTGAAAAAAAAATTAGAAAAAAAATTTTGAAAAAAAATTTTGAAAAAAAATTTTGAAAAAAAATTTTGAAAAAAAATTTTGAAAAAAAATTTTGAAAAAAAATTTTGAAAAAAAATTTTGAAAAAAAATTTTGAAAAGAAAAGTTGAAAAAAAAATTTGAAAAAAAATTTTGAAAAAAAATTTTGAAAAAAAAATTTGAAAAAAAATTTTGAAAAAATATTTTGAAAAATATTTTGAAAAAAAAATTTGAAAAAAAATTTTGAAAAAAAATTTTGAAAAAAAATTTTGAAAAAAAATTTTGAAAAAAAAATTTGAAAAAAAATTTTGAAAAAAAATTTTGAAAAAAAATTTTGAAAAAAAATTTTGAAAAAAAATTTTGAAAAAAATTTTGAAAAAAAATTTTGAAAAAAAATTTGAAAAAAAATTTTGAAAAAAAATTTTGAAAAAAATTTGAAAAAAAATTAAAAAAAAAATTTTGAAAAAAAATTTTGAAAAAAAAAAAAAAAATTTGAAAAAAAATTTTGAAAAAAATTTTGAAAAAAAATTTTGAAAAAAAATTTTGAAAAAAGAATTTGAAAAAAATTTTGAAAAAAAATTTTGAAAAAAAATTTTGAAAAAAAATTTTGAAAAAAATTTGAAAAAAAAATTTTGAAAAAAAATTTTGAAAGAAAATTTTGAAAAAAAATTTTGAAAAAAAAATTTGAAAAAAAATTTGAAAAAACATTTTGAAAAAAAAATTTGAAAAATAATTTTGAAAAAAAATTTTGAAAAAAAATTTTGAAAAAAAAAATTGAAAAAAATTTTGAAAAAAAATTTTGAAAAAAAATTTTGAAAAAAAATTTTGAAAAAAAATTTTGAAAAAAAATTTTGAAAAAAAATTTTGAAAAAAAATTTTGAAAAAAAATTTGAAAAAAATTTTGAAAAAAAATTTTGAAAAAAAATTTTGAAAAAAAATTTTGAAAAAAATTTAAAAAAAAAAATTTGAAAAAAAAATTTTGAAAAAAAATTTTGAAAAAAATTTTGAAAAAAAATTTTGAAAAAAAATTTTGAAAAAAAATTTTGAAAAAAAATTTTGAAAAAAAATTTTGAAAAAAAATTTTAGAAAAAAATTTTGAAAAAAATTTTGAAAAAAAATTTTGAAAAAAAATTTTGAAAAAAAATTTTGAAAAAAAATTTTGAAAAAAAATTTTGAAAAAAAATTTTGAAAAAAAATTTTGAAAAAAAAATTTGAAAAAAAATTTGAAAAAAATTTTGAAAAAAATTTTGAAAAAAATTTTGAAAAAAAATTTTGAAAAAAAATTTTGAAAAAAATTTTGAAAAAAAATTTTGAAAAAAAATTTTGAAAAAAAATTTTGAAAAAAAATTTTGAAAAAAAATTTTGAAAAAAAATTTGGAAAAAAAAATTCGAAAAAAAATTTCGAAAAAAAATTTCGAAAAAAAAATTTCGAAAAAAAATTTTCAAAAAAAATTTCCAAAAAAAATTTTCAAAAAAATTTTCAAAAAAATTTTGAAAAAAAATTTGAAAAAAAATTTTGAAAATAAATTTTGAAAAAAAATTTCGAAAAAAATTTTGAAAAAAAATTTCGAAAAAAATTTTGAAAAAAAATTTCGAAAAAAAATTTTGAAAAAAATTTTGAAAAAAAATTTCGAAAAAAAATTTTGAAAAAAAATTTTGAAAAAACATTTTGAAAAAAAATTTTGAAAAAAAATTTTGAAAAAAATTTTGAAAAAAAATTTGAAAAAAAATTTGAAAAAAATTTTGAAAAAAAAATTTGAAAAAAATTTTGAAAAAAAATTTTGAAAAAAAAATTTTGAAAAAAAATTTTGAAAAAAATTTTGAAAAAAAATTTTGAAAAAAATTTTGAAAAAAAATTTTGAAAAAAAAATTTGAAAAAAAATTTTGAAAAAAAATTTTAAAAAAAAATTTGAAAAAAAATTTGAAAAAAAAATTTGAAAAAAAATTTTGAAAAAAAAAATTTGAAAAAAAATTTTGAAAAACAATTTTGAAAAAAAATTTTGAAAAAAATTTTGAAAAAAAATTTAAAAAAAAAAATTTGAAAAAAAATTTTGAAAAAAATTTTGAAAAAAAATTTTGAAAAAAAAATTTGAAAAAAAAATTTGAAAAAAATTTTGAAAAATAATTTTGAAAAAAAATTTTGAAAAAAATTTGAAAAAAAATTTTGAAAAAAAATTTGAAAAAAAAATTTGAAAAAAAATTTTGAAAAAAAATTTTGAAAAAATTTTGAAAAAAAATTTTGAAAAAAAATTTTGAAAAAAATTTTGAAAAAAAATTTGAAAAAAAATTTTGAAAAAACATTTTGAAAAAAATTTTGAAAAAAAATTTTGAAAAAAAATTTGAAAAAAAATTTTGAAAAAAAAATTTTGAAAAAAAATTTTGAAAAAAAATTTTGAAAAAAAATTTTGAAAAAAAATTTTGAAAAAAAATTTTGAAAAAAAATTTTGAAAAAAAATTTTGAAAAAAAATTTTGAAAAAAAATTTTGAAAAAAAATTTTGAAAAGAAAAGTTGAAAAAAAAATTTGAAAAAAAATTTTGAAAAAAAATTTTGAAAAAAAAATTTGAAAAAAATTTTGAAAAAAAATTTTGAAAAAATATTTTGAAAAAAAATTTTGAAAAAAAATTTTGAAAAAAAATTTTGAAAAAAAATTTTGAAAAAAAATTTTGAAAAAAAATTTTGAAAAAAAATTTTGAAAAAAAATTTTGAAAAAAAATTTAGAAAAAAAAATTTGAAAAAAATTTTGAAAAAAAATTTGAAAAAAAATTTTGAAAAAAAATTTTAGAAAAAAATTTTGAAAAAAAATTTTGAAAAAAAATTTTGAAAAAAAATTTTGAAAAAAAATTTTGAAAAAAAATTTTGAAAAAAAATTTTGAAAAAAAATTTGAAAAAAAATTTTCAAAAAAAATTTCAAAAAAAATTTTCAAAAAAAATTTTCAAAAAAAATTTTCAAAAAAAATTTTGAAAAAAAATTTTGAAAAAAAATTTTGAAAAAAAAATTTGAAAAAAAATTTTAAAAAAATTTTGAAAAAAATTTGAAAAAAAATTGAAAAAAAATTTAGAAAAAAAATTTTGAAAAAAAAATTTTGAAAAAAAATTTGAAAAAAAATTTTGAAAAAAATTTTGAAAAAAATTTTGAAAAAAATTTTGAAAAAAAAATTAGAAAAAAAATTTGAAAAAAATTTTGAAAAAAAATTTGAAAAAAAATTTTGAAAAAAAATTTTGAAAAAAAATTTTGAAAAAAAATTTTGAAAAAAAATTTTGAAAAAAAATTTTGAAAAGAAAAGTTGAAAAAAAATTTGAAAAAAAATTTTGAAAAAAAATTTTGAAAAAAAAATTTGAAAAAAAATTTGAAAAAAATTTTGAAAAATATTTTGAAAAAAATTTTGAAAAAAAAAAAAAATTTGAAAAAATTTTGAAAAAAATTTTGAAATAAAATTTTGAAAAAAAATTTTGAAAAAAAATTTTGAAAAAAAATTTTGAAAAAAAATTTTAGAAAAAAATTTTGAAAAAAAATTTTGAAAAAAATTTAAAAAAAATTTTGAAAAAAAATTTTGAAAAAAAAAAAAAAATTTGAAAAAAAATTTTGAAAAAAAATTTTGAAAAAAATTTTGAAAAAAAATTTTGAAAAAAAATTTTGAAAAAAGAATTTGAAAAAAAATTTTGAAAAAAAAATTTTGAAAAAAAATTTTGAAAAAAAATTTTGAAAAAAAATTTGAAAAAAAAAATTTTGAAAAAAAATTTTGAAAGAAAAATTTTGAAGAAAATTTGAAAAAAATTTTGAAAAAAATTTGAAAAAATTTTGAAAAAAAGTTTTGAAAAAAATTTGAAAAAAAATTTTGAAAAAAAATGTTGAAAAAAAATTTTGAAAAAAAATTTTGAAAAAAAAATTTGAAAAAAAAATTTGAAAAAACATTTTGAAAAAAAATTTGAAAAATAATTTTGAAAAAAATTTTGAAAAAAATTTTGAAAAAAAAAATTGAAAAAAAATTTTGAAAAAAAATTTTGAAAAAAAATTTTGAAAAAAAATTTTGAAAAAAAATTTTGAAAAAAAATTTTGAAAAAAAATTTTGAAAAAAAATTTTGAAAAAAAATTTGAAAAAAAATTTTGAAAAAAATTTTGAAAAAAAATTTTGAAAAAAAATTTTGAAAAAAATTAAAAAAAAAAAAATTTGAAAAAAAAATTTTGAAAAAAAATTTTGAAAAAAATTTTGAAAAAAATTTTGAAAAAAATTTGAAAAAAAATTTTGAAAAAAATTTTGAAAAAAATTTTAGAAAAAAATTTTGAAAAAAATTTTGAAAAAAATTTTGAAAAAAATTTTGAAAAAAATTTGAAAAAAATTTTGAAAAAAATTTGAAAAAAATTTGAAAAAAATTTGAAAAAAAATTTTGAAAAAAAATTTTGAAAAAAAATTTGAAAAAAATTTGAAAAAAAATTTTGAAAAAAATTTGAAAAAAATTTGAAGAAAAATTTGAAAAAAAAGAATTTTTGAAAAAAAATTTTGAAAAAAAATTTTGAAAAAAAATTAAAAAAAAATTTTGAAAAAAAATTTTGAAAAAAAAAAAAAAATTTGAAAAAAAATTTTGAAAAAAAATTTTGAAAAAAATTTTGAAAAAAATTTTGAAAAAGAATTTGAAAAAAATTTTGAAAAAAAAATTTTGAAAAAAATTTTGAAAAAAAAATTTTGAAAAAAAATTTGAAATTGAAAAAATTTTGAAAAAAAATTTTGAAAAAAAATTTGAAAGAAAATTTTGAAGAAAAATTTTGAAAAAAAATTTTGAAAAAAAATTTGAAAAAAAATTTTGAAAAAAAGTTTTGAAAAAAATTTGAAAAAAATTTTGAAAAAAAATGTTGAAAAAAATTTTGAAAAAAATTTTGAAAAAAAATTTGAAAAAAAATTTGAAAAAACATTTTGAAAAAAAAATTTGAAAAATAATTTTGAAAAAAAATTTTGAAAAAAAATTTTGAAAAAAAAATTGAAAAAAAATTTTGAAAAAAAATTTTGAAAAAAAATTTTGAAAAAAAATTTGAAAAAAAATTTGAAAAAAAATTTCGAAAAAAATTTCGAAAAAAAAAATTTCGAAAAAAAATTTTGAAAAAAAAATTTTCAAAAAAATTTTCAAAAAAAATTTTCAAAAAAAATTTTCAAAAAAAATTTTCAAAAAAAATTTTCAAAAAAAATTTTCAAAAAAAATTTCAAAAAAAATTTTGAAAAAAAATTTTGAAAAAAAATTTTGAAAAAAAAATTTTAAAAAAAATTTTGAAAAAAAATTTTGAAAAAAAAATTTGAAAAAAAATTTAGAAAAAAAATTTTGAAAAAAAATTTTGAAAAAAAATTTTGAAAAAAAATTTTGAAAAAAAATTTAAAAAAAAAATTTTGAAAAAAAATTTTGAAAAAAAAATTTTGAAAAAAAATTTAAAAAAAATTTTGAAAAAAAATTTTGAAAAAAAATTTTGAAAAAAAATTTTGAAAAAAAATTTTGAAAAAAAATTTTGAAAAAAAATTTTGAAAAAAAATTTTGAAAAAAAATTTGAAAAAAATTTTGAAAAAAAATTTTGAAAAAAAATTTTGAAAAAAAATTTTGAAAAAAAATTTTGAAAAAAATTTAAAAAAAAAATTTTGAAAAAAAATTTTGAAAAAAAATTTTGAAAAAAAATTTTAAAAAAAATTTTGAAAATAAATTTTGAAAAAAAGTTTGAAAAAAAAATTTTGAAAAAAAATTTTGAAAAAAAATTTTGAAAAAAAATTTTGAAAAAAATTTTGAAAAAAAATTTAAAAAAAAAAATTTTGAAAAAAAATTTTGAAAAAAAATTTTGAAAAAAAGTTTTGAAAAAAATTTGAAAAAAAATTTTGAAAAAAATGTTGAAAAAAAATTTTGAAAAAAAATTTTGAAAAAAAAATTTGAAAAAAAAATTTGAAAAAACATTTTGAAAAAAAAATTTGAAAAATAATTTTGAAAAAAAATTTTGAAAAAAAATTTTGAAAAAAAAATTGAAAAAAAATTTAAAAAAAAATTTTGAAAAAAAATTTTGAAAAAAAATTTTGAAAAAAAATTTTGAAAAAAAAATTTGAAAAAAATTTTGAAAAAAAATTTTGAAAAAAATTTGAAAAAAAATTTTGAAAAAAAATTTTGAAAAAAAATTTTGAAAAAAAATTTTGAAAAAAAATTTAAAAAAAAAAATTTGAAAAAAAAATTTTGAAAAAAAATTTTGAAAAAAAATTTTGAAAAAAAATTTTGAAAAAAAATTTTGAAAAAAAATTTTGAAAAAAAATTTTAAAAAAAATTTTGAAAAAAAATTTTGAAAAAAAAATTTGAAAAAAAATTTAGAAAAAAAATTTTGAAAAAAAATTTTGAAAAAAAATTTTGAAAAAAAATTTAAAAAAAAAAATTTTGAAAAAAAATTTTGAAAAAAAAATTTTGAAAAAAAATTTAAAAAAAAATTTTGAAAAAAAATTTTGAAAAAAATTTTGAAAAAAAATTTTGAAAAAAAATTTTGAAAAAAAATTTTGAAAAAAAATTTTGAAAAAAAATTTTGAAAAAAAATTTTGAAAAAAAATTTTGAAAAAAAATTTTGAAAAAAAATTTTGAAAAAAAATTTTGAAAAAAAATTTAAAAAAAAAATTTTGAAAAAAAATTTTGAAAAAAAAATTTTGAAAAAAAATTTAAAAAAAATTTTGAAAATAAATTTTGAAAAAAAGTTGAAAAAAATTTTGAAAAAAATTTTGAAAAAAAATTTTGAAAAAAAATTTTGAAAAAAAATTTTGAAAAAAAATTTAAAAAAAAAATTTTGAAAAAAAATTTGAAAAAAAATTTTGAAAAAAAGTTTTGAAAAAATTTGAAAAAAAATTTTGAAAAAAAATGTTGAAAAAAAATTTTGAAAAAAAAATTTGAAAAAAAAATTTGAAAAAAAAATTTGAAAAAACATTTTGAAAAAAAATTTGAAAAATAATTTTGAAAAAAAATTTTGAAAAAAAATTTTGAAAAAAAAATTGAAAAAAAATTTAAAAAAAAATTTTGAAAAAAAATTTTGAAAAAAAATTTTGAAAAAAAATTTTGAAAAAAAATTTTGAAAAAAAATTTGAAAAAAAATTTTGAAAAAAAATTTGAAAAAAAATTTTGAAAAAAATTTTGAAAAAAAATTTTGAAAAAAAATTTTGAAAAAAAATTAAAAAAAAAAATTTGAAAAAAAAATTTTGAAAAAAAATTTTGAAAAAAAATTTTGAAAAAAAATTTTGAAAAAAAATTTTGAAAAAAATTTTGAAAAAAAATTTTGAAAAAAATTTTAGAAAAAAATTTTGAAAAAAAATTTTGAAAAAAAATTTTGAAAAAAAATTTTGAAAAAAATTTTGAAAAAAAATTTTGAAAAAAAATTTTGAAAAAAATTTTGAAAAAAAAATTTGAAAAAAATTTTGAAAAAAATTTGAAAAAAAATTTTGAAAAAAAATTTTGAAAAAAAATTTTGAAAAAAAATTTTGAAAAAAATTTTGAAGAAAAATTTGAAAAAAAATTTTGAAAAAAAATTTTGAAAAAAAATTTTGAAAAAAAATTAAAAAAAAATTTTGAAAAAAATTTTGAAAAAAAAAAAAAATTTGAAAAAAAATTTTGAAAAAAAATTTTGAAAAAAAATTTTGAAAAAAAATTTTGAAAAAAGAATTTGAAAAAAAATTTTGAAAAAAAAATTTGAAAAAAATTTGAAAAAAAATTTGAAAAAAAATTTGAAAAAAAAAATTTTGAAAAAAAATTTTGAAAAAAAATTTTGAAAGAAAATTTTGAAGAAAAATTTTGAAAAAAAATTTTGAAAAAAAATTTTGAAAAAAAATTTTGAAAAGTTTTGAAAAAATTTGAAAAAAAATTTTGAAAAAAAAATGTTGAAAAAAAATTTTGAAAAAAAATTTTGAAAAAAAAATTTGAAAAAAAAATTTGAAAAAACATTTTGAAAAAAAAATTTGAAAAATAATTTTGAAAAAAAATTTTGAAAAAAAATTTTGAAAAAAAAATTGAAAAAAAATTTTGAAAAAAAATTTTGAAAAAAAATTTGAAAAAAAATTTCGAAAAAAAATTTCGAAAAAAAAATTTCGAAAAAAAATTTTGAAAAAAAATTTTCAAAAAAAATTTTCAAAAAAAATTTTCAAAAAAAATTTTCAAAAAAAATTTTCAAAAAAATTTTGAAAAAAAATTTTGAAAAAAAATTTTGAAAAAAAATTTTGAAAAAAAAATTTTAAAAAAAATTTTGAAAAAAAATTTTGAAAAAAAAATTTGAAAAAAAATTTAGAAAAAAATTTTGAAAAAAAATTTTGAAAAAAAATTTTGAAAAAAAATTTTGAAAAAAAATTAAAAAAAAAAAATTTTGAAAAAAAATTTTGAAAAAAAAATTTTGAAAAAAAATTTAAAAAAAAATTTTGAAAAAAAATTTTGAAAAAAAATTTTGAAAAAAAATTTTGAAAAAAATTTTGAAAAAAAATTTTGAAAAAAAATTTTGAAAAAAAATTTTGAAAAAAAATTTTGAAAAAAAATTTTGAAAAAAAATTTTGAAAAAAATTTTGAAAAAAAATTTAAAAAAAAAAATTTTGAAAAAAAATTTTGAAAAAAAAAATTTTGAAAAAAAATTTAAAAAAAAATTTTGAAAAAAAATTTTGAAAAAAAAGTTTGAAAAAAAATTTTGAAAAAAAATTTTGAAAAAAAATTTTGAAAAAAAATTTTGAAAAAAAATTTTGAAAAAAAATTTAAAAAAAAAAATTTTGAAAAAAAATTTTGAAAAAAAATTTTGAAAAAAAATTTGAAAAAAAATTTTGAAAAAAAATTTTGAAAAAAAAAATTTGAAAAAAATTTTGAAAAAAAATTTTGAAAAAAAATTTTGAAAAAAAATTTGAAAAAAATTTTGAAAAAAAATTTTGAAAAAAAATTTTGAAAAAAAATTTTGAAAAAAAATTTTGAAAAAAATTTTGAAACAAAATTTTGAAAAAAAATTTTGAAAAAAATTTGAAAAAAATTTGGAAAAAAAATTCGAAAAAAAATTTCGAAAAAAAATTTCGAAAAAAAAATTTCGAAAAAAATTTTCAAAAAAAATTTCCAAAAAAAATTTTCAAAAAAAATTTTCAAAAAAAATTTTGAAAAAAAATTTTGAAAAAAAATTTTGAAAATAAATTTTGAAAAAAAATTTCGAAAAAAATTTTGAAAAAAAATTTCGAAAAAAAATTTTGAAAAAAAATTTCGAAAAAAAATTTTGAAAAAAATTTTGAAAAAAAATTTCGAAAAAAAATTTTGAAAAAAAATTTTGAAAAAAACATTTTGAAAAAAAATTTTGAAAAAAATTTTGAAAAAAAATTTTGAAAAAAATTTGAAAAAAAATTTGAAAAAAAATTTTGAAAAAAAAATTTGAAAAAAATTTTGAAAAAAAATTTTGAAAAAAAAATTTTGAAAAAAAATTTGAAAAAAAATTTTGAAAAAAAATTTTGAAAAAAAATTTTGAAAAAAATTTTGAAAAAAAATTTTGAAAAAAAATTTGAAAAAAAATTTGAAAAAAAATTTTGAAAAAAAATTTTGAAAAAAAAATTTGAAAAAAAAATTTGAAAAAAAATTTGAAAAAAAAATTTGAAAAAAAATTTTGAAAAACAATTTTGAAAAAAAATTTTGAAAAAAAATTTAAAAAAAAAATTTTGAAAAAAAATTTGAAAAAAAATTTTGAAAAAAAAATTTGAAAAAAAATTTGAAAAAAAATTTTGAAAAATAATTTTGAAAAAAATTTGAAAAAATTTTGAAAAAAAATTTTTGAAAAAAAAATTTGAAAAAAAAAATTTGAAAAAAAATTTTGAAAAAAAATTTTGAAAAAAATTTTGAAAAAAAATTTTGAAAAAAAATTTTGAAAAAAATTTTGAAAAAAAATTTGAAAAAAATTTGAAAAAAAATTTTGAAAAAAAATTTTGAAAAAAAATTTTGAAAAAAAATTTTGAAAAAAAAATTTGAAAAAAAAATTTTGAAAAAAAATTTTGAAAAAAATTTTGAAAAAAAATTTTGAAAAAAAATTTTGAAAAAAAATTTTGAAAAAAATTTTGAAAAAAAAATTTTGAAAAAAAAATTTGAAAAAAATTTTGAAAAAAATTTTGAAAAAAATTTTGAAAAAAAATTTTGAAAAAAAAATTAGAAAAAAAATTTTGAAAAAAAATTTTGAAAAAAAAATTTTGAAAAAAAATTTTGAAAAAAATTTTGAAAAAAAATTTTGAAAAAAATTTTGAAAAAAAATTTTGAAAAAAAATTTTGAAAAGAAAAGTTGAAAAAAAAATTTGAAAAAAAATTTTGAAAAAAATTTTGAAAAAAAATTTGAAAAAAAATTTTGAAAAAAAATTTTGAAAAAAAATTTTGAAAAAAAATTTTGAAAAAAAATTTTGAAAAAAAATTTAAAAAAAAAAATTTTGAAAAAAAATTTTGAAAAAAAAATTTTGAAAAAAAATTTTGAAAAAAAATTTTGAAAAAAATTTTGAAAAAAAATTTTGAAAAAAAAATTTGAAAAAAAATTTTGAAAAAAAATTTTGAAAAAAAATTTTGAAAAAAAATTTTGAAAAAAAATTTTGAAAAAAATTTTGAAAAAAATTTTGAAGAAAAATTTGAAAAAAAATTTTGAAAAAAATTTTGAAAAAAAATTTTGAAAAAAAATTAAAAAAAAAATTTTGAAAAAAAATTTTGAAAAAAAAAAAAAATTTGAAAAAAATTTTGAAAAAAAATTTTGAAAAAAAATTTTGAAAAAAAATTTTGAAAAAAGAATTTGAAAAAAAATTTTGAAAAAAAAATTTTGAAAAAAAATTTTGAAAAAAAAATTTTGAAAAAAAATTTGAAAAAAAAATTTTGAAAAAAAATTTTGAAAAAAAATTTTGAAAGAAAATTTTGAAGAAAAATTTTGAAAAAAAATTTTGAAAAAAAATTTTGAAAAAAAATTTTGAAAAAGTTTTGAAAAAAATTTGAAAAAAAATTTTGAAAAAAAAATGTTGAAAAAAAATTTTGAAAAAAAATTTTGAAAAAAAAATTTGAAAAAAAATTTGAAAAAACATTTTGAAAAAAAAATTTGAAAAATAATTTGAAAAAAAATTTTGAAAAAAAATTTTGAAAAAAAAATTGAAAAAAAATTTTGAAAAAAAATTTTGAAAAAAAAATTTGAAAAAAAATTTCGAAAAAAAATTTCGAAAAAAAAAATTTCGAAAAAAATTTTGAAAAAAAAATTTTCAAAAAAAATTTTCAAAAAAAATTTTCAAAAAAAATTTTCAAAAAAAATTTTCAAAAAAAATTTTCAAAAAAAATTTTGAAAAAAAATTTTGAAAAAAAATTTTGAAAAAAATTTTGAAAAAAAAATTTTAAAAAAATTTTGAAAAAAAATTTTGAAAAAAAAATTTGAAAAAAAATTTAGAAAAAAAATTTTGAAAAAAAATTTTGAAAAAAAATTTTGAAAAAAAATTTTGAAAAAAAATTAAAAAAAAAAAATTTTGAAAAAAAATTTTGAAAAAAAAATTTTGAAAAAAAATTTAAAAAAAAATTTTGAAAAAAAATTTTGAAAAAAAATTTTGAAAAAAAATTTTGAAAAAAAATTTTGAAAAAAAATTTTGAAAAAAAATTTTGAAAAAAAATTTTGAAAAAAAATTTTGAAAAAAATTTTGAAAAAAAATTTTGAAAAAAAATTTTGAAAAAAAATTTAAAAAAAAAAATTTGAAAAAAAATTTTGAAAAAAAATTTTGAAAAAAAATTTAAAAAAAAATTTTGAAAAAAAATTTTGAAAAAAAAGTTTGAAAAAAAATTTTGAAAAAAAATTTTGAAAAAAAATTTTGAAAAAAAATTTTGAAAAAAAATTTTGAAAAAAAATTTAAAAAAAAAAATTTTGAAAAAAAATTTTGAAAAAAAATTTTGAAAAAAAAATTTGAAAAAAAATTTTGAAAAAAAATTTTGAAAAAAAAAATTTGAAAAAAAATTTTGAAAAAAAATTTTGAAAAAAAATTTTGAAAAAAAATGAAAAAAAATTTTGAAAAAAAATTTTGAAAAAAAATTTTGAAAAAAAATTTTGAAAAAAAATTTTGAAACAAAATTTTGAAAAAAAATTTTGAAAAAAAATTTTGAAAAAAAATTTGGAAAAAAAAATTCGAAAAAAAATTTCGAAAAAAAATTTCGAAAAAAAAATTTCGAAAAAAAATTTTCAAAAAAAATTTCCAAAAAAAATTTTCAAAAAAAATTTTCAAAAAAAATTTTGAAAAAAAATTTTGAAAAAAAATTTTGAAAATAAATTTTGAAAAAAAATTTCGAAAAAAATTTTGAAAAAAAATTTCGAAAAAAATTTTGAAAAAAAATTTCGAAAAAAAATTTTGAAAAAAATTTTGAAAAAAAATTTCGAAAAAAAATTTTGAAAAAAAATTTTGAAAAAACATTTTGAAAAAAAATTTTGAAAAAAAATTTTGAAAAAAAATTTTGAAAAAAAATTTGAAAAAAAATTTGAAAAAAAATTTTGAAAAAAAAATTTGAAAAAAAATTTTGAAAAAAAATTTTGAAAAAAAAATTTTGAAAAAAAATTTTGAAAAAAAATTTTGAAAAAAAATTTTGAAAAAAAATTTTGAAAAAAATTTTGAAAAAAAATTTTGAAAAAAAAATTTGAAAAAAAATTTTGAAAAAAAATTTTGAAAAAAAATTTTGAAAAAAAAATTTGAAAAAAAAATTTGAAAAAAAATTTTGAAAAAAAAAATTTGAAAAAAAATTTTGAAAAACAATTTTGAAAAAAAATTTTGAAAAAAAATTTAAAAAAAAAATTTTGAAAAAAAATTTTGAAAAAAAATTTTGAAAAAAAAATTTGAAAAAAAAATTTGAAAAAAAATTTTGAAAAATAATTTTGAAAAAAAATTTTGAAAAAAAATTTTGAAAAAAAAATTTTTGAAAAAAAAATTTGAAAAAAAAAATTTGAAAAAAAATTTTGAAAAAAAATTTTGAAAAAAATTTTGAAAAAAAATTTTGAAAAAAAATTTTGAAAAAAAATTTTGAAAAAAAATTTGAAAAAAAATTTTGAAAAAAAATTTTGAAAAAAAATTTTGAAAAAAAATTTTGAAAAAAAATTTTGAAAAAAAAATTTGAAAAAAAAATTTTGAAAAAAAATTTTGAAAAAAAATTTTGAAAAAAAATTTTGAAAAAAAATTTTGAAAAAAAATTTTGAAAAAAAATTTTGAAAAAAAAATTTTGAAAAAAAAATTTGAAAAAAAATTTTGAAAAAAAATTTTGAAAAAAAATTTTGAAAAAAAATTTTGAAAAAAAAATTAGAAAAAAAATTTTGAAAAAAAATTTTGAAAAAAAATTTTGAAAAAAAATTTTGAAAAAAAATTTTGAAAAAAAATTTTGAAAAAAATTTTGAAAAAAAATTTTGAAAAAAAATTTTGAAAAGAAAAGTTGAAAAAAAAATTTGAAAAAAAATTTTGAAAAAAAATTTTGAAAAAAAAATTTGAAAAAAAATTTTGAAAAAAAATTTTGAAAAAATATTTTGAAAAAAAATTTTGAAAAAAAATTTTGAAAAAAAATTTTGAAAAAAAATTTTGAAAAAAAATTTTGAAAAAAAATTTTGAAAAAAAATTTAGAAAAAAAAATTTGAAAAAAAATTTTGAAAAAAAATTTTGAAAAAAAATTTTGAAAAAAAATTTTAGAAAAAAATTTTGAAAAAAAATTTTGAAAAAAAATTTTGAAAAAAAATTTTGAAAAAAAATTTTGAAAAAAAATTTTGAAAAAAAATTTTGAAAAAAAATTTTGAAAAAAAAATTTGAAAAAAAATTTTGAAAAAAAATTTTGAAAAAAAATTTTGAAAAAAAATTTTGAAAAAAAATTTTGAAAAAAATTTTGAAAAAAAATTTTGAAAAAAAATTTTGAAAAAAAATTTTGAAAAAAAATTAAAAAAAAAAATTTTGAAAAAAAATTTTGAAAAAAAAAAAAAAATTTGAAAAAAAATTTTGAAAAAAAATTTTGAAAAAAATTTTGAAAAAAAATTTTGAAAAAAAATTTTGAAAAAAGAATTTCAAAAAAAATTTTGAAAAAAAAATTTTGAAAAAAAATTTTGAAAAAAAAATTTTGAAAAAAAATTTGAAAAAAAAAATTTTGAAAAAAAATTTGGAAAAAAAATTTTGAAAGAAAATTTTGAAAAAAAATTTTGAAAAAAAATTTTGAAAAAAAATTTTGAAAAAAAATTTTGAAAAAAAATTTTGAAAAAAAGTTTTGAAAAAAATTTGAAAAAAAATTTTGAAAAAAAATGTTGAAAAAAAATTTTGAAAAAAAATTTTGAAAAAAAAATTTGAAAAAAAAATTTGAAAAAACATTTTGAAAAAAAAATTTGAAAAATAATTTTGAAAAAAAATTTTGAAAAAAAATTTTGAAAAAAAATTTTGAAAAAAAATTTTGAAAAAAAATTTTGAAAAAAAATTTTGAAAAAAAATTTTGAAAAAAAAATTTGAAAAAAAATTTCGAAAAAAAATTTCGAAAAAAAAAATTTCGAAAAAAAATTTTGAAAAAAAATTTTCAAAAAAAATTTTCAAAAAAAATTTTCAAAAAAAATTTTCAAAAAAAATTTTCAAAAAAAATTTTCAAAAAAAATTTTCAAAAAAAATTTTCAAAAAAAATTTTCAAAAAAAATTTTCAAAAAAAATTTTGAAAAAAAATTTTGAAAAAAAATTTTGAAAAAAAATTTTGAAAAAAAAATTTAAAAAAAAATTTTGAAAAAGAATTTTGAAAAAAAAATTTGAAAAAAAATTTATAAAAAAAATTTTGAAAAAAAATTTTGAAAAAAAATTTCGAAAAAAATTTTGAAAAAAAATTTCGAAAAAAAATTTTGAAAAAAAATTTCGAAAAAAAATTTTGAAAAAAATTTTGAAAAAAAATTTCGAAAAAAAATTTTGAAAAAAAATTTTGAAAAAACATTTTGAAAAAAAATTTTGAAAAAAAATTTTGAAAAAAAATTTTGAAAAAAAATTTGAAAAAAAATTTGAAAAAAAATTTTGAAAAAAAAATTTGAAAAAAAATTTTGAAAAAAAATTTTGAAAAAAAATTTTGAAAAAAAATTTTGAAAAAAAATTTTGAAAAAAAATTTTGAAAAAAAATTTTGAAAAAAATTTTGAAAAAAAATTTTGAAAAAAAAATTTGAAAAAAAATTTTGAAAAAAAATTTTGAAAAAAAATTTTGAAAAAAAAATTTGAAAAAAAAATTTGAAAAAAAATTTTGAAAAAAAAAATTTGAAAAAAAATTTTGAAAAACAATTTTGAAAAAAAATTTAAAAAAAAAATTTTGAAAAAAAATTTTGAAAAAAAATTTTGAAAAAAAAATTTGAAAAAAAAATTTGAAAAAAAATTTTGAAAAATAATTTTGAAAAAAAATTTTGAAAAAAAATTTTGAAAAAAAATTTTTGAAAAAAAAATTTGAAAAAAAAAATTTGAAAAAAAATTTTGAAAAAAAATTTTGAAAAAAATTTTGAAAAAAAATTTTGAAAAAAAATTTTGAAAAAAAATTTTGAAAAAAAATTTGAAAAAAAATTTTGAAAAAAAAATTTAAAAAAAAATTTTGAAAAAAAATTTTGAAAAAAAATTTTGAAAAAAAAATTTAAAAAAAAAATTTTGAAAAAAAATTTTGAAAAAAAATTTTGAAAAAAAATTTTGAAAAAAAATTTTGAAAAAAAATTTTGAAAAAAAATTTTGAAAAAAAATTTTGAAAAAAAATTTTGAAAAAAAAATTTTGAAAAAAAAATTTGAAAAAAAATTTTGAAAAAAAATTTTGAAAAAAAATTTTGAAAAAAATTTTGAAAAAAAAATTAGAAAAAAAATTTTGAAAAAAAATTTTGAAAAAAAATTTTGAAAAAAAATTTTGAAAAAAAATTTTGAAAAAAAATTTTGAAAAAAAATTTTGAAAAAAAATTTTGAAAAGAAAAGTTGAAAAAAAAATTTGAAAAAAAATTTTGAAAAAAAATTTTGAAAAAAAAATTTGAAAAAAAATTTTGAAAAAAAATTTTGAAAAAATATTTTGAAAAAAAATTTTGAAAAAAAATTTTGAAAAAAAATTTTGAAAAAAAATTTTGAAAAAAAATTTTGAAAAAAAATTTTGAAAAAAAATTTAGAAAAAAAAATTTGAAAAAAAATTTTGAAAAAAAATTTTGAAAAAAAATTTGAAAAAAAATTTTAGAAAAAAATTTTGAAAAAAAATTTTGAAAAAAAATTTTGAAAAAAAAATTTGAAAAAAAATTTTGAAAAAAAATTTTGAAAAAAAATTTTGAAAAAAAATTTTGAAAAAAAAATTTGAAAAAAAATTTTGAAAAAAAATTTTGAAAAAAAATTTTGAAAAAAAATTTTGAAAAAAAATTTTGAAAAAAATTTTGAAAAAAAATTTTGAAAAAAAATTTTGAAAAAAAATTTTGAAAAAAAATTAAAAAAAAAATTTTGAAAAAAAATTTTGAAAAAAAAAAAAAATTTGAAAAAAAATTTTGAAAAAAAATTTTGAAAAAAATTTTGAAAAAAAATTTTGAAAAAAAATTTTGAAAAAAGAATTTTAAAAAAAATTTTGAAAAAAAAATTTTGAAAAAAAATTTTGAAAAAAAAATTTTGAAAAAAAATTTGAAAAAAAAAATTCTGAAAAAAAATTTGGAAAAAAAATTTTGAAAGAAAATTTTGAAAAAAAATTTTGAAAAAAAATTTTGAAAAAAAGTTTTGAAAAAAATTTGAAAAAAAATTTTGAAAAAAAATGTTGAAAAAAAATTTTGAAAAAAAATTTTGAAAAAAAAATTTGAAAAAAAAATTTGAAAAAACATTTTGAAAAAAAAATTTGAAAAAAAATTTTGAAAAAAATTTTGAAAAAAAATTTTGAAAAAAAATTTTGAAAAAAAATTTTGAAAAAAAATTTTAAAAAAAAAATTTTGAAAAAAAATTTTGAAAAAAAATTTTGAAAAAAAATTTAAAAAAAAATTTTGAAAAAAAATTTTGAAAAAAAAGTTTGAAAAAAAATTTTGAAAAAAAATTTTGAAAAAAAATTTTGAAAAAAAATTTTGAAAAAAAATTTTGAAAAAAAATTTTGAAAAAAAATTTAAAAAAAAAAATTTTGAAAAAAAATTTTGAAAAAAAATTTTGAAAAAAAAATTTGAAAAAAAATTTTGAAAAAAAATTTTGAAAAAAAAATTTGAAAAAAAATTTTGAAAAAAAATTTTGAAAAAAAATTTTGAAAAAAAATTTGAAAAAAATTTTGAAAAAAAATTTTGAAAAAAAATTTTGAAAAAAAATTTTGAAAAAAAATTTTGAAAAAAAATTTTGAAACAAAATTTTGAAAAAAAATTTTGAAAAAAAATTTTGAAAAAAAATTTGGAAAAAAAAATTCGAAAAAAAATTTCGAAAAAAAATTTCGAAAAAAAAATTTCGAAAAAAAATTTTCAAAAAAAATTTCCAAAAAAAATTTTCAAAAAAAATTTTCAAAAAAAATTTTGAAAAAAAATTTTGAAAAAAAATTTTGAAAATAAATTTTGAAAAAAAATTTCGAAAAAAATTTTGAAAAAAAATTTCGAAAAAAAATTTTGAAAAAAAATTTCGAAAAAAAATTTTGAAAAAAATTTTGAAAAAAAATTTCGAAAAAAAATTTTGAAAAAAAATTTTGAAAAAACATTTTGAAAAAAAATTTTGAAAAAAAATTTTGAAAAAAAATTTGAAAAAAAATTTGAAAAAAAATTTTGAAAAAAAATTTGAAAAAAAATTTTGAAAAAAAATTTTGAAAAAAAAATTTTGAAAAAAAATTTTGAAAAAAAATTTTGAAAAAAAATTTTGAAAAAAAATTTTGAAAAAAATTTTGAAAAAAAATTTTGAAAAAAAATTTGAAAAAAAATTTTGAAAAAAAATTTTGAAAAAAAATTTTGAAAAAAAAATTTGAAAAAAAAATTTGAAAAAAAATTTTGAAAAAAAAAATTTGAAAAAAAATTTTGAAAAACAATTTTGAAAAAAAATTTTGAAAAAAAATTTTGAAAAAAAATTTAAAAAAAAAATTTTGAAAAACAATTTTGAAAAAAAATTTTGAAAAAAAAATTTGAAAAAAAAATTTGAAAAAAAATTTTGAAAAATAATTTTGAAAAAAAATTTTGAAAAAAAATTTTGAAAAAAAAATTTTTGAAAAAAAAATTTGAAAAAAAAAATTTGAAAAAAAATTTTGAAAAAAAATTTTGAAAAAAATTTTGAAAAAAAATTTTGAAAAAAAATTTTGAAAAAAAATTTTGAAAAAAAATTTTGAAAAAAAAATTTTGAAAAAAAAATTTGAAAAAAAATTTTGAAAAAAAATTTTGAAAAAAAATTTTGAAAAAAAATTTTGAAAAAAAAATTAGAAAAAAAATTTTGAAAAAAAATTTTGAAAAAAAATTTTGAAAAAAAATTTTGAAAAAAAATTTTGAAAAAAAATTTTGAAAAAAAATTTTGAAAAAAAATTTTGAAAAAAAATTTTGAAAAGAAAAGTTGAAAAAAAAATTTGAAAAAAAATTTTGAAAAAAAATTTTGAAAAAAAAATTTGAAAAAAAATTTTGAAAAAAAATTTTGAAAAAATATTTTGAAAAAAAATTTTGAAAAAAAATTTTGAAAAAAAATTTTGAAAAAAAATTTTGAAAAAAAATTTTGAAAAAAAATTTTGAAAAAAAATTTAGAAAAAAAAATTTGAAAAAAAATTTTGAAAAAAAATTTTGAAAAAAAATTTTGAAAAAAAATTTTAGAAAAAAATTTTGAAAAAAAATTTTGAAAAAAAATTTTGAAAAAAAATTTTGAAAAAAAATTTTGAAAAAAAATTTTGAAAAAAAATTTTGAAAAAAAAATTTGAAAAAAAATTTTGAAAAAAAATTTTGAAAAAAAATTTTGAAAAAAAATTTTGAAAAAAAATTTTGAAAAAAATTTTGAAAAAAAATTTTGAAAAAAAATTTTGAAAAAAAATTTTGAAAAAAAATTAAAAAAAAAAATTTTGAAAAAAAATTTTGAAAAAAAAAAAAAAATTTGAAAAAAAATTTTGAAAAAAAATTTTGAAAAAAATTTTGAAAAAAAAATTTGAAAAAAAATTTTGAAAAAAGAATTTCAAAAAAAATTTTGAAAAAAAAATTTTGAAAAAAAATTTTGAAAAAAAAATTTTGAAAAAAAATTTGAAAAAAAAAATTTTGAAAAAAAATTTGGAAAAAAAATTTTGAAAGAAAATTTTGAAAAAAAATTTTGAAAAAAAATTTTGAAAAAAAATTTTGAAAAAAAATTTTGAAAAAATGTTTTGAAAAAAATTTGAAAAAAAATTTTGAAAAAAAATGTTGAAAAAAAATTTTGAAAAAAAATTTTGAAAAAAAAATTTGAAAAAAAAATTTGAAAAAAACATTTTGAAAAAAAAATTTGAAAAATAATTTTGAAAAAAAATTTTGAAAAAAAATTTTGAAAAAAAATTTTGAAAAAAAATTTTGAAAAAAAATTTTGAAAAAAAATTTTGAAAAAAAATTTTGAAAAAAAAATTTGAAAAAAAATTTCGAAAAAAAATTTCGAAAAAAAAAATTTCGAAAAAAAATTTTGAAAAAAAATTTTCAAAAAAAATTTTCAAAAAAAATTTTCAAAAAAAATTTTCAAAAAAAATTTTCAAAAAAAATTTTCAAAAAAAATTTTCAAAAAAAATTTTCAAAAAAAATTTTCAAAAAAAATTTTGAAAAAAAATTTTGAAAAAAAATTTTGAAAAAAAATTTTGAAAAAAAAATTTTAAAAAAAATTTTGAAAAAGAATTTTGAAAAAAAAATTTGAAAAAAAATTTATAAAAAAAATTTTGAAAAAAAATTTTGAAAAAAAATTTTGAAAAAAAATTTTGAAAAAAAATTTTGAAAAAAAAATTTTGAAAAAAAATTTAAAAAAAAATTTTGAAAAAAAATTTTGAAAAAAAATTTTGAAAAAAAATTTTGAAAAAAAATTTTGAAAAAAAATTTTGAAAAAAAATTTTGAAAAAAAATTTTGAAAAAAAATTTTGAAAAAAAATTTTGAAAAAAAATTTTGAAAAAAAATTTTAAAAAAAAAATTTTGAAAAAAAATTTTGAAAAAAAAATTTTGAAAAAAAATTTAAAAAAAAATTTTGAAAAAAAATTTTGAAAAAAAAGTTTGAAAAAAAATTTTGAAAAAAAATTTTGAAAAAAAATTTTGAAAAAAAATTTTGAAAAAAAATTTTGAAAAAAAATTTTGAAAAAAAATTTAAAAAAAAAATTTTGAAAAAAAATTTTGAAAAAAAATTTTGAAAAAAAAATTTGAAAAAAAATTTTGAAAAAAAATTTTGAAAAAAAAAATTTGAAAAAAAATTTTGAAAAAAAATTTTGAAAAAATATTTTGAAAAAAAATTTGAAAAAAAATTTTGAAAAAAAATTTTGAAAAAAAATTTTGAAAAAAAATTTTGAAAAAAAATTTTGAAAAAAAATTTTGAAAAAAAATTTTGAAACAAAATTTTGAAAAAAAATTTTGAAAAAAAATTTTGAAAAAAAATTTGGAAAAAAAAATTCGAAAAAAAATTTCGAAAAAAAATTTCGAAAAAAAAATTTCGAAAAAAAATTTTCAAAAAAAATTTCGAAAAAAAATTTTCAAAAAAAATTTTCAAAAAAAATTTTGAAAAAAAATTTTGAAAAAAAATTTTGAAAATAAATTTTGAAAAAAAATTTCGAAAAAAATTTTGAAAAAAAATTTCGAAAAAAAATTTTGAAAAAAAATTTCGAAAAAAAATTTTGAAAAAAATTTTGAAAAAAAATTTCGAAAAAAAATTTTGAAAAAAAATTTTGAAAAAACATTTTGAAAAAAAATTTTGAAAAAAAATTTTGAAAAAAAATTTTGAAAAAAAATTTGAAAAAAAATTTGAAAAAAAATTTTGAAAAAAAAATTTGAAAAAAAATTTTGAAAAAAAATTTTGAAAAAAAAATTTTGAAAAAAAATTTTGAAAAAAAATTTTGAAAAAAAATTTTGAAAAAAAATTTTGAAAAAAATTTTGAAAAAAAATTTTGAAAAAAAAATTTGAAAAAAAATTTTGAAAAAAAATTTTGAAAAAAAATTTTGAAAAAAAAATTTGAAAAAAAAATTTGAAAAAAAATTTTGAAAAAAAAAATTTGAAAAAAAATTTTGAAAAACAATTTTGAAAAAAAATTTTGAAAAAAAATTTTGAAAAAAAATTAAAAAAAAAATTTTGAAAAAAAATTTTGAAAAAAAATTTTGAAAAAAAAATTTGAAAAAAAAATTTGAAAAAAAATTTTGAAAAATAATTTTGAAAAAAAATTTTGAAAAAAAATTTTGAAAAAAAAATTTTTGAAAAAAAAATTTGAAAAAAAAAATTTGAAAAAAAATTTTGAAAAAAAATTTTGAAAAAAATTTTGAAAAAAAATTTTGAAAAAAAATTTTGAAAAAAAATTTTGAAAAAAAATTTGAAAAAAAATTTTGAAAAAAAATTTTGAAAAAAAATTTTGAAAAAAAATTTTGAAAAAAAATTTTGAAAAAAAAATTTAAAAAAAAAATTTTGAAAAAAAATTTTGAAAAAAAATTTTGAAAAAAAATTTTGAAAAAAAATTTTGAAAAAAAATTTTGAAAAAAAAATTTTGAAAAAAAAATTTGAAAAAAAATTTTGAAAAAAAATTTTGAAAAAAAATTTTGAAAAAAAATTTTGAAAAAAAAATTAGAAAAAAAATTTTGAAAAAAAATTTTGAAAAAAAATTTTGAAAAAAAATTTTGAAAAAAAATTTTGAAAAAAAATTTTGAAAAAAAATTTTGAAAAAAAATTTTGAAAAAAAATTTTGAAAAGAAAAGTTGAAAAAAAAATTTGAAAAAAAATTTTGAAAAAAAATTTTGAAAAAAAAATTTGAAAAAAAATTTTGAAAAAAAATTTTGAAAAAATATTTTGAAAAAAAATTTTGAAAAAAAATTTTGAAAAAAAATTTTGAAAAAAAATTTTGAAAAAAAATTTTGAAAAAAAATTTAGAAAAAAAAATTTGAAAAAAAATTTTGAAAAAAAATTTTGAAAAAAAATTTTGAAAAAAAATTTTAGAAAAAAATTTTGAAAAAAAATTTTGAAAAAAAATTTTGAAAAAAAATTTTGAAAAAAAATTTTGAAAAAAAATTTTAAAAAAAAATTTTGAAAAAAAATTTTGAAAAAAAAATTTGAAAAAAAATTTTGAAAAAAAATTTTGAAAAAAAATTTTGAAAAAAAATTTTGAAAAAAAATTTTGAAAAAAATTTTGAAAAAAAATTTTGAAAAAAAATTTTGAAAAAAAATTTTGAAAAAAAATTAAAAAAAAAAATTTTGAAAAAAAATTTTGAAAAAAAAAAAAAAATTTGAAAAAAAATTTTGAAAAAAAATTTTGAAAAAAATTTTGAAAAAAAATTTTGAAAAAAAATTTTGAAAAAAGAATTTCAAAAAAAATTTTGAAAAAAAAATTTTGAAAAAAAATTTTGAAAAAAAAATTTTGAAAAAAAATTTGAAAAAAAAAATTTTGAAAAAAAATTTGGAAAAAAAATTTTGAAAGAAAATTTTGAAAAATAATTTTGAAAAAAAATTTTGAAAAAAAGTTTTGAAAAAAATTTGAAAAAAAATTTTGAAAAAAAATGTTGAAAAAAAATTTTGAAAAAAAATTTTGAAAAAAAAATTTGAAAAAAAAATTTGAAAAAACATTTTGAAAAAAAAATTTGAAAAATAATTTTGAAAAAAAATTTTGAAAAAAAATTTTGAAAAAAAATTTTGAAAAAAAATTTTGAAAAAAAATTTTGAAAAAAAATTTTGAAAAAAAATTTTGAAAAAAAAATTTGAAAAAAAATTTCGAAAAAAAATTTCGAAAAAAAAAATTTCGAAAAAAAATTTTGAAAAAAAATTTTCAAAAAAAATTTTCAAAAAAAATTTTCAAAAAAAATTTTCAAAAAAAATTTCAAAAAAAATTTTCAAAAAAAATTTTCAAAAAAAATTTTCAAAAAAAATTTTCAAAAAAAATTTTGAAAAAAAATTTTGAAAAAAAATTTTGAAAAAAAATTTTGAAAAAAAAATTTTAAAAAAAATTTTGAAAAAGAATTTTGAAAAAAAAATTTGAAAAAAAATTTATAAAAAAAATTTTGAAAAAAAATTTTGAAAAAAAATTTTGAAAAAAAATTTTGAAAAAAAATTTAAAAAAAAAAATTTTGAAAAAAAATTTTGAAAAAAAAATTTTGAAAAAAAATTTAAAAAAAAATTTTGAAAAAAAATTTTGAAAAAAAATTTTGAAAAAAAATTTTGAAAAAAAATTTTGAAAAAAAATTTTGAAAAAAAATTTTGAAAAAAAATTTTGAAAAAAAATTTTGAAAAAAAATTTTGAAAAAAAATTTTGAAAAAAAATTTTGAAAAAAAATTTTGAAAAAAAATTTAAAAAAAAAATTTTGAAAAAAAATTTTGAAAAAAAAATTTTGAAAAAAAATTTAAAAAAAAATTTTGAAAAAAAATTTTGAAAAAAAAGTTTGAAAAAAAATTTTGAAAAAAAATTTTGAAAAAAAATTTTGAAAAAAAATTTTGAAAAAAAATTTTGAAAAAAAATTTTGAAAAAAAATTTTTAAAAAAAAATTTTGAAAAAAAATTTTGAAAAAAAATTTTGAAAAAAAAAATTTGAAAAAAAATTTTGAAAAAAAATTTTGAAAAAAAATTTTGAAAAAAAATTTTGAAAAAAAATTCGAAAAAAAATTTCGAAAAAAAATTTCGAAAAAAAAATTTCGAAAAAAAATTTTCAAAAAAAATTTCCAAAAAAAATTTTCAAAAAAAATTTTCAAAAAAAATTTTGAAAAAAAATTTTGAAAAAAATTTTGAAAATAAATTTTGAAAAAAAATTTCGAAAAAAATTTTGAAAAAAAATTTCGAAAAAAAATTTTGAAAAAAAATTTCGAAAAAAAAATTTGAAAAAAATTTTGAAAAAAAATTTTGAAAAAAAATTTTGAAAAAAAAGTTTGAAAAAAATTTTGAAAAAAAATTTTGAAAAAAATTTTGAAAAAAAATTTTGAAAAAAAAATTTTAAAAAAAAATTTTGAAAAAAAATTTTGAAAAAAAAATTTTGAAAAAAAATTTAAAAAAAAATTTTGAAAAAAAATTTTGAAAAAAAAGTTTGAAAAAAAATTTTGAAAAAAATTTTGAAAAAAAATTTTGAAAAAAAATTTTGAAAAAAAATTTTGAAAAAAAATTTAAAAAAAAAAATTTTGAAAAAAAATTTTGAAAAAAAATTTTGAAAAAAAATTTGAAAAAAAATTTTGAAAAAAATTTGAAAAAAAAAATTTGAAAAAAAATTTTGAAAAAAATTTTGAAAAAAAATTTTGAAAAAAAATTTGAAAAAAATTTTGAAAAAAAATTTTGAAAAAAAATTTTGAAAAAAAATTTTGAAAAAAAATTTTGAAAAAAAATTTTGAAAAAAAATTTTGAAACAAAATTTTGAAAAAAAATTTTGAAAAAAAATTTTGAAAAAAAATTTGGAAAAAAAAATTCGAAAAAAAATTTCGAAAAAAAATTTCGAAAAAAAAATTTCGAAAAAAAATTTTCAAAAAAAATTTCCAAAAAAAATTTTCAAAAAAAATTTTCAAAAAAAATTTTGAAAAAAAATTTTGAAAAAAAATTTTGAAAATAAATTTTGAAAAAAAATTTCGAAAAAAATTTTGAAAAAAAATTTCGAAAAAAAAATTTTGAAAAAAAATTTCGAAAAAAAATTTTGAAAAAAATTTTGAAAAAAAATTTCGAAAAAAAATTTTGAAAAAAAATTTTGAAAAAACATTTTGAAAAAAATTTTGAAAAAAAATTTTGAAAAAAAATTTTGAAAAAAAATTTGAAAAAAAATTTGAAAAAAAATTTTGAAAAAAAAATTTGAAAAAAAATTTTGAAAAAAAATTTTGAAAAAAAAATTTTGAAAAAAAATTTTGAAAAAAAATTTTGAAAAAAAATTTTGAAAAAAAATTTTGAAAAAATTTTGAAAAAAAATTTTGAAAAAAAATTTGAAAAAAAATTTTGAAAAAAAATTTTGAAAAAAAATTTTGAAAAAAAAATTTGAAAAAAAAATTTGAAAAAAAATTTTGAAACAAAAAATTTGAAAAAAAATTTTGAAAAACAATTTTGAAAAAAAATTTTGAAAAAAAATTTTGAAAAAAAATTTAAAAAAAAAAATTTGAAAAAAAATTTTTAAAAAAAATTTTGAAAAAAAAATTTGAAAAAAAAATTTGAAAAAAAATTTTGAAAAATAATTTTGAAAAAAAATTTTGAAAAAAATTTTGAAAAAAAAATTTTTGAAAAAAAAATTTGAAAAAAAAATTTGAAAAAAAATTTTGAAAAAAAATTTTGAAAAAAATTTTGAAAAAAATTTTGAAAAAAAATTTTAAAAAAAATTTTGAAAAAAAATTTGAAAAAAAATTTTGAAAAAAAATTTTGAAAAAAAATTTTGAAAAAAAATTTTGAAAAAAATTTTGAAAAAAAAATTTAAAAAAAAATTTTGAAAAAAAATTTTGAAAAAAAATTTTGAAAAAAAATTTTGAAAAAAAATTTTGAAAAAAAATTTTGAAAAAAAATTTTGAAAAAAAAATTTTGAAAAAAAAATTTGAAAAAAAATTTTGAAAAAAAATTTTGAAAAAAAATTTTGAAAAAAAATTTTGAAAAAAAAATTAGAAAAAAAATTTTGAAAAAAAATTTTGAAAAAAAATTTTGAAAAAAAATTTTGAAAAAAAATTTTGAAAAAAAATTTTGAAAAAAAATTTTGAAAAAAAATTTTGAAAAAAAATTTTGAAAAGAAAAGTTGAAAAAAAAATTTGAAAAAAAATTTTGAAAAAAAATTTTGAAAAAAAATTTGAAAAAAATTTGAAAAAAAATTTTGAAAAAATATTTTGAAAAAAAATTTTGAAAAAAAATTTTGAAAAAAAATTTTGAAAAAAAATTTTGAAAAAAAATTTAGAAAAAAAATTTGAAAAAAAATTTTGAAAAAAAATTTTGAAAAAAAATTTTGAAAAAAAATTTTAGAAAAAAATTTTGAAAAAAAATTTTGAAAAAAATTTTTGAAAAAAAATTTTGAAAAAAAATTTTGAAAAAAAATTTTGAAAAAAAATTTTGAAAAAAATTTTGAAAAAAAATTTGAAAAAAAATTTTGAAAAAAAATTTTGAAAAAAAATTTTGAAAAAAAATTTTGAAAAAAAATTTTGAAAAAAATTTTGAAAAAAAATTTTGAAAAAAAATTTTGAAAAAAAATTTTGAAAAAAAATTAAAAAAAAAATTTTGAAAAAAAATTTTGAAAAAAAAAAAAAAATTTGAAAAAAAATTTTGAAAAAAAATTTTGAAAAAATTTGAAAAAAAATTTTGAAAAAAAATTTTGAAAAAAAATTTTGAAAAAAAAATTTTGAAAAAAAATTTGAAAAAAAAAATTTTGAAAAAAAATTTGGAAAAAAAATTTTGAAAGAAAATTTTGAAAAAAAATTTTGAAAAAAAATTTTGAAAAAAAGTTTTGAAAAAAATTTGAAAAAAAATTTTGAAAAAAAATGTTGAAAAAAAATTTTGAAAAAAAATTTTGAAAAAAAAATTTGAAAAAAAAATTTGAAAAAACATTTTGAAAAAAAAATTTGAAAAATAATTTTGAAAAAAAATTTTGAAAAAAAATTTTGAAAAAAATTTTAAAAAAAAATTTTGAAAAAAAATTTTGAAAAAAAATTTTGAAAAAAAATTTTGAAAAAAAAATTTGAAAAAAAATTTCGAAAAAAAATTTCGAAAAAAAAAATTTCGAAAAAAAATTTTGAAAAAAAATTTTCAAAAAAAATTTTCAAAAAAAATTTTCAAAAAAAATTTTCAAAAAAAATTTGAAAAAAAATTTTGAAAAAAAATTTTCAAAAAAATTTTGAAAAAACATTTTGAAAAAAAATTTTGAAAAAAAAATTTGAAAAAAAAATTTGAAAAAAAATTTTGAAAAATAATTTTGAAAAAAAATTTTGAAAAAAAATTTTGAAAAAAAAATTTTTGAAAAAAAAATTTGAAAAAAAAAATTTGAAAAAAAATTTTGAAAAAAAATTTTGAAAAAAATTTTGAAAAAAAATTTTGAAAAAAAATTTTGAAAAAAAATTTTGAAAAAAAATTTGAAAAAAAATTTTGAAAAAAAATTTTGAAAAAAAATTTTGAAAAAAAATTTTGAAAAAAAATTTTGAAAAAAAATTTAAAAAAAAATTTTGAAAAAAAATTTTGAAAAAAAATTTTGAAAAAAAATTTTGAAAAAAAATTTTGAAAAAAATTTTGAAAAAAAAATTTTGAAAAAAAAATTTGAAAAAAAATTTTGAAAAAAAATTTTGAAAAAAAATTTTGAAAAAAATTTTGAAAAAAAATTAGAAAAAAAATTTTGAAAAACAATTTTGAAAAAAATTTTGAAAAAAAATTTTGAAAAAAATTTAAAAAAAAAATTTTGAAAAAAAATTTTGAAAAAAAATTTTGAAAAAAAAATTTGAAAAAAAAATTTGAAAAAAAATTTTGAAAAATAATTTTGAAAAAAATTTTGAAAAAAAATTTTGAAAAAAAAATTTTTGAAAAAAAATTTGAAAAAAAAATTTGAAAAAAAATTTTGAAAAAAAATTTTGAAAAAAATTTTGAAAAAAAATTTTGAAAAAAATTTTGAAAAAAATTTTGAAAAAAAATTTGAAAAAAAATTTTGAAAAAAAATTTTGAAAAAAAATTTTGAAAAAAAATTTTGAAAAAAAATTTTGAAAAAAAAATTTAAAAAAAAAATTTTGAAAAAAAATTTTGAAAAAAAATTTTGAAAAAAAATTTTGAAAAAAAATTTTGAAAAAAAATTTTGAAAAAAAATTTTGAAAAAAAAATTTTGAAAAAAAATTTGAAAAAAAATTTTGAAAAAAAATTTTGAAAAAAAATTTTGAAAAAAAATTTTGAAAAAAAATTTTGAAAAACAATTTTGAAAAAAAATTTTGAAAAAAAATTTTGAAAAAAAATTTAAAAAAAAAATTTTGAAAAAAATTTTTAAAAAAATTTTGAAAAAAAATTTGAAAAAAAAATTTGAAAAAAAATTTTGAAAAATAATTTTGAAAAAAAATTTTGAAAAAAAATTTTGAAAAAAAAATTTTTGAAAAAAAAATTTGAAAAAAAAAATTTGAAAAAAAATTTTGAAAAAAAATTTTGAAAAAAATTTTGAAAAAAAATTTTGAAAAAAAATTTTAAAAAAAATTTTGAAAAAAATTTGAAAAAAAATTTTGAAAAAAAATTTTGAAAAAAAATTTTGAAAAAAAATTTTGAAAAAAAATTTTGAAAAAAAAATTTAAAAAAAAATTTTGAAAAAAAATTTTGAAAAAAAATTTTGAAAAAAAATTTTGAAAAAAAATTTTGAAAAAAAATTTTGAAAAAAAATTTTGAAAAAAAATTTTGAAAAAAAAATTTGAAAAAAAATTTTGAAAAAAAATTTTGAAAAAAAATTTTGAAAAAAAATTTTGAAAAAAAAATTAGAAAAAAAATTTTGAAAAAAAATTTTGAAAAAAAATTTTGAAAAAAAATTTTGAAAAAAAATTTTGAAAAAAAATTTTGAAAAAAAATTTTGAAAAAAATTTTGAAAAAAAATTTTGAAAAGAAAAGTTGAAAAAAAAATTTGAAAAAAAATTTTGAAAAAAAATTTTGAAAAAAAAATTTGAAAAAAATTTTGAAAAAAAATTTTGAAAAATATTTTGAAAAAAATTTTGAAAAAAAATTTTGAAAAAAAATTTTGAAAAAAAATTTTGAAAAAAAATTTAGAAAAAAAAATTTGAAAAAAAATTTTGAAAAAAAATTTTGAAAAAAAATTTTGAAAAAAAATTTTAGAAAAAAATTTTGAAAAAAATTTTGAAAAAAAATTT
>JAXCHB010000435.1:0-165000 GCA_036926305.1 Uropetala carovei
CTTGTTCGATTTTCTCGATAACTGCTACTCATAAGATAAAAACTATAGGAAAGAAAATACTCTTCTTTATGAATTCTGAAACTTTTATTTGAAAGATATATTGATATGACTAATACTTTACGAGATATGAAGATAATTTCATTTTTTTGTCACCAGTAAAGTGGTACCCCTGAATGGCGTACGTGAGTCATTTTTGCGATTTTCTTATTATCTGTGATTGTAAATCTTTAATATCAAATTTAATGAAAATCCGTTCTGTAGAAGCCGAGAACGAACATGCGGACGGACAGACGGACGGACGGACAGACCGGCGATAACAGGCGCTCACGCTGGAAGCGAAACGCGCCTAAAAATGAATAAAAATACGGTTTTATATGCGTTACCGATGTCGGTTGTAATTTCAAGGCAAATTTGATGTATGTTGTGAACGAAGCGAATAGCGTACGTTTTGACTTATGAATAGGCGTATATTTTCTTCCTCCTAGTAAATGGGAAGCACAACGTAAACGTGACGTCGTTTCTGTTCACCTATTCATCTGCAAGGATTCCGTAAATTTTTAAGCATCGCAATATACAGCTTCAAGCTATGCGAAATGTAACTCGAAAAACCCAAGTGAATGGCGAAGTTTCATTTATTTTTTAAATTGTCTGTCATCGTAATTTTCCGTTTGCGATGCTTTCCCGTTAAAAATAGCGCATGGCAACAATAGAGGACGGCCATTGCATAGGAGGCCGGCGACGACTCAATTACGAATGTTTTAATGGGAATGGAATTTCAATACGGACGGACATATAATGCTCAAGTTCGACGTTTTTGAAAATTGTAAAAAATATATATGTATATAATAACGCGACCCGGAGGGACCAGGATCTCTATAGAATTGCGCTACGGTATGTTTGTTGACGAAATTGTTACCTCTTACGTTTTTGTTAGCCTTACTTCCGCTCTCACCATTTTATCCTTTTTTCAATATGCGCACGCTTTTGATGTCAATTTCGATAAAGCTTTTGCTCGAACCAAGGTAAAGATTGCATCTATAGGTGGGTTTTTATTTGTGTTACGTGATGTTGTTGTTTTTTTTTCGAATCGCTTATTTGTTAGCATACGTATTTTTTTCTTTTGTTATATAGTACGTGTGGGTAAAGTTTTTCGTTATTTTCCGTGTGCTTTATTTTTATATTTGCGATTCGTTTTATGCGCCCTTCCTTTTATATTATCAGATCGAGTACAAATAACACTTTTTTGGTTCATAAAATCAAATTTTTCTTTGGAATTGCATCGGAGAGGATTTTTATCCATACGAATCAAATTTAATACGATATTTTTCACCCGAAATTCCTTACGTGACACAGTTTTGTATTTTACATAACGAACAGTAGGGAATTTCGCCTGGAGAATAAAAATTGATTCTATAGAGGATGCGCGTAAAATTGGCAATTTATTATTTTCGGATCCAGAGTAGTAAATACCAGACAAATTGATAGAAAAAATGTTAAAATGTTTGAAAACCGGGTAAAAGAATGAACATCATGCAATTATTGTATAGATATTTTAAGGATTGTTTAAATTTATAATTAATCGTGGAATTGTTATGAGTGATAATTTAGTGAAGAGATTTCCGTTACGAATCAAGGCAAAAAGACTCACGTTTCAACTCACTTTAGCTTGCAATTTAGAGCAGTATTCACCGCTAGAATTAGGACCGTATCCAAATATTCCCGGTTTGGACCGTATACGCACTCGAAAGAGTAAACATTACATCCACAAAACTCTCGTGCAGCAAAAAAAGAAGATCAGCTATACACCCTCAGATGTATTTGTTTTTTTTACCTATCCGAAATATACGAAAATATAATCCGTTGTTATTCTCCGCGTAATCCGATTTAAATTGAAAATGATCTACCACTATTTACGTGACCAGTTTCAAGCCCACCTACCTACTCTTTCCTCATCCTCCTCTCACTCTCTCTCTATCTCTCTCTCCCTCTCTCTCTATATCCCTCTCTCTCTCTCCCTCTCTCTCTCTCCCTCTCTCTCTCTCCCTCCCTCTCTCTCCCTCCCTCTCTCTCCCTCTCTCTCCCTCTCTCCCTCTCTCTCCCTCCCTCCCTCTCTCCCTCCCTCCTCCCCTCCCTCCTCCGTCCACCTCAGGGGCCTCCAGTTCTACCTCTCCCCCATGAACATTCTCACGCGAACACACCTGCTAGCATTCGTTCGGTCCCTTGTCGGACGGTCGAGCCTTGGGCCCTCTCTCCCAAACAGCCTTCCTTCCTTCCCTCTCCTCCTCCTACTTCCCCCCCATACCATTATCCTCTCTCTCTCCGCTTAAACCCGCCCCGGGCAGGACTCGACATATCCCCATGTCCGCTTGGCCCACCCTCTCTCTCTCCTTGCCGCCGACCTCACCCGCCCTCCCGGCTCCAACCGAACATCGGACCTGTAATGGCAGATGGTCTAGTCTTCCTCTCCTACTCCGACGTGTAGTGGGAGGAGATGGGGCATTGTGGGAGGATTGGGTAAAAGGGTGCAGGTAATACTCTCCTCTCGTCCCCTCAGTCCTCTCTTCTCCTTCTTCTCACAACCGCCCGTCTCAGTCCGTCACCTCTTCAACCCATTCTCTCCCTGTCTCTTTCTCTCTCTCTCTCTAGAGACCTCTCTTGTCCCTCGCTAAGGCTGTGGATTTTTTGGGGAAAATCGGCGGCAGACGTTTAAATCGCTGTCCCGAAAAAATAAGAGAGAGAGAGAGAGATTTGAGTGGGGGAGGAGAGGGAGGGAGTTGGGGATGTGTGGAGAAAGAGGGGATATGGAGGAAAGGGTGGGTTTTTTTTTTTAGGCACCCGCCCTGTAAGTTCTGCCTTCTGGGCCGCGGGTAAATCCCCGCCTTTTTTCGGGCTCTCTTCCACGCTCCGTCTGTCTCCCTCTGGGCCATGCACACGTATATGCTCTCGTATATATATATCTCTCTCTATATCTCTCTCTCTTCGAAATTCTCTCTTTCTCCGATCGATCGATCGATCGATCCATCGATCCACACATTCGGATGTACGTTGGCGTGCGTTCCTTTTGGGAAGAGAAGGGTGGGAGGAGAGAACGACGAAAAGCTCCCGCTGAGCTGGTGTCGGGAAGAGTTTGGGCAGGACTGAGGGATGAGTGAAGAGTGGATGGATAGAGAGAGAGAGAGAACGAGAGAAAGAGAGAGAGAGAGGGAGAGAGAGAGAGATTTGGACACGTTTCCCATCCCACGACACGATTCATTCCGTTTTTGCTGGCGATCCGCGGGGATTGAAGAGTTCTTTAGCGACACTTCGTGTTCCGGAAATTAAAAAAAAAATCGGCGTTTCGTGAAGGGCGAGGCTAGGAGCCTTTTTTTTTATTACTCGATAACGCACCGAGTCGATTTGTTTTCACTATTTTTTTTGAAATGGCGGGACCGTGTAGTCTCAATCTCGCCCTAAATAAATATAGTTTTTTTGTTGTTGCGTGTTTAGGACATCTAGGTAACACCGCTACTTTTTAAAACTGATTTTTGGAGGTAAATTTACTTCCAGCAGAATTTGAAAATTTTCCTCGTTGGTCGCTTTCGAAAGCGTATTTTTTTATATGGGATCGGGCGATAGGTCATGTTGTCGATTGTGCGGTTTGGTTTAATTACCGAGGTAATTACTTTCGTCATGCCTTCCGGCCGGATATTAATTCGATTAGAAAGTTGCACAGTCTGATAGATTTATGATGGAGTAAACTTGTTCTGTTAAAGAGGTGTTTTTGGCTATTATTCCCGAGTTTAATAGGAAGAGCAAGGATTCACCTTTATTCTCTCGGTGAGGCCGTGAAATTTGGGTCAAATCGATATATGGTTTTTGAGCTTTAATAAAATTATATTAAGCAATGGCTCGGTTGCCTCGGAAGAAAGTCACATACTATGCTTTTTTCCTCTCTTTATGTTTTCCTTATATCTTTTTTGTCTATATACGTCGGAATGAAGGTAACCGTTGATTAGGTTAACCTTTTGTCACCTGCATGAATTGATTGAGTTTTCTCAATTATTTTTCTTTTTCTACTTTTATTTCTGTACTCAGGTTCTGGCCTGTCTGGGTTATTTTTATCCGCTATTCATTAAAATACCCCTCGATTCATTATTGTAAAAAATTCATTGTTGCGCGTGACCTTTTTCACCCGAAGGCCAATATAAAAATTAACTCTTTTTTCTGCTTGTATCTTAAGGAAAGTAATACTATTCTCATATCTTCTTTAAAAGATGTACGAAGCAGATAACACTTCATAATTATTAAGAGGATATCCTCTTTATACCGGCTGTCACAATTATTTAGCCCTTGTTGGTAGGTTATTATACGCACCAGGCTATAATGCGGAGAAATAGACCTAGAATTAGAAAACTTAACCACCTAATTGCGCACTAGTTCTCAAAGGCTCACCAATATTAGCGCGGAGGAGCTAATAAAACGACGTCTGGCAGGCGAACGATTTCTTAGTTGGAGGAGTTTGTCGTCGGATAAAAGAGGAAAACACGTGGACGAGAAAGAGAGAGTGAGAGAGAGCCGAGAGGATGAAGGAAAAGATCGAGAAAAAGAGAGCGCCAGGTTGCGGAGGAGGGAGAAATAGAGAAGAGATTTTGTTTGGAGTTGTGGGAGAAGGAGGCTGAGATAGCCCTTGAGGTTGAAAAGCGGCGACGTCGGGCCAAGAGGGTTTTTGGGGTGGCATCGCCCAAGAGTCGAGGAACCGAGGCCGGAGTCGTGTTAAAAAGAAAGGAGGTGGAGAGAGAGAGGAAAGGTGGAGTGGGATAGGCCCACGGCGATGCGATGAAGCTCCGGAGTTCCGCGGGTTGATGTCTTTGTCTCACCAAAAACCCCAATACGACCTTCAAGCTGTAGGTTTTTTTTTGGTAGAATGGCGAGTGAGGAGGATCAAGGGAAAGAGGGAGAGAGAGGGAGATGTGAACCCCGCCCACCCCGCCAAGTGGAGGAGGTGGGAGACAGGAGGTTTTCCGCGGAAGGATGGGAAAGGGGGAGGAGGAGGAATAGGAAGAGGAGGGAGGGGAAGGGGGAGGAGAAGGTGAGATAGTTTCTGGGAGTCGAGGGGAAGAGGAGAGGAGGGAGAGGGGGGCAAAGAGGAGGCGGAATTAATTGGTCAGATGGAGGGAATTGGTTTGTGGGATATGAAGGATGGGAGTAGGGTGAGGGTGTGTCTGTGCGTGTGGTGGGTCAGAGGGGAGGGGAAATGAGAAATCTTGGGGAAGGGGGGGGAGGGAGGGAGAGAGGGAGGAGAGAGAGAGAATGAGAGGGAAGAGCGGTATCAAAGGGAAACAAAAAAACGTGGACGGGAAGAAAAAAACGGGATGAGGAGGAGGTAGTCGAATGAAATTAAGAGAAGCACGATTCCTATCTGTGACGTTTCAATAGAGGAGAAGAGAGCGGCGATGAGAAAGGGAAGAGTTTTACGAAGAGGACGTGTAGTTATATAGTGTAGGAAAAAGATAAGTTAATAATAATATTAAAAATAATCCGACTTTATATAAGTGCGAGATTTGGGCCATCCAATGCTTCATTACGTCTAGACCAGTATGACAAACACAATCATCCATGTCCTCGGTGGGATTCGGACCTTAGTATCCGTCGGCACATACATTTAATCAACCTACTACATAAAATTGGATTATGTGGGATAGTTTTGAAGAGTAGAGAGAGCAGGCGGGAAATATAGAAGGGGCAAGATATGGCTTGATACGGAATAGGCGAGAGCGGAGCAAGGCAGGTGAGTAAAGGAGAGGATGGAGGAAATTAGGGGGACACGTATGCAGAGACATACATGCAGAGACGTATATGTGGAGCGGCCGTGTCGAGCGCGATTACAAAGACGAAGGACAAAAGGTGAGAGGGGCGGGAAAGATGAAGGAAGGCGCGATTGGCGGGGCGCGAATTACATAATGAAGGTGCGGATGGAGAAGATTGCGAAGAATGACGAAAGTGGCGGGACAAGAGGGGAGGAAATAATTCGCTTCTTGTGGGGGAGGGGGGGGGGTGGAGAATGTTTACGGAGGAGAGAGGGAGAGAAAGTGAGTGAGTGAAGATGGTCTGGTCGATTGAGAGACAAGGAATAAGACGGTGGAAAGAGGTAAAAAATAAGGAGCGGAAAGCGTGATGTCCGTGGGAAGGAGGCGATGAAGATAGGACGGAGAGAATATAAAAAAATGAAGAGGGGGGGGGGAGGCGAATGTGGTGCCGTCTACGGGAGTTTCTTAGCCCTGCGATCTTACGCGGCCTCCTTCCTTCCACCTTCTCTCGTGGGGTGGGGAATGTGGTCCGTATGTGTGTTTGATTAACGCGGTGGGTGAGCGGGGCCTTGGTGAGCCGTGTCCGCCACCCACGTGGCTAGCCGGAGGAAGGGAGAGAGAGAGAGGGCGGAGGTAGAGGAGAGAGAGAGGGCGGAGGTAGAGGGAGAGAGAGAGGGCGGAGGTAGAGAGGGAGAAAATGGGAGAGAGAGAGAGTGAGGGGAAAGAGGGAGAGGGTCAGGTGATGAGGGAGGAGCGAGATGAAGGTCGAACGTCGAGGGTGAGAAGAAATGCGAAGGGGGAGGAAATGAGGGCAGGGAGAAGGAAGGAAAGAGAGAGAGAGAAGAAAATGAAGAACGAGATTTCTCCCAGAGAGGGAGCGATGAAGGAGGGAAGAAAATAGGGAGGCAATTACCTAAAGGGGAAAAAGGTACGGTGGTGTTTCAGAAGGCTGTGAGTTGTGAGGCAAAAAAAAGGAATAGGAGGAGGAGGAGGAGGGTGTCGGTGAAGGGGCGATAAGGAAGAAGGAAGAGAAAAGAAGATGAAGAAGGGACGGAAAAGAGGAGGAAAATGAGCGAGAGGATAATAAAGGATAGGAGAAAGAACGGGTGGGAAGAATTAACGATCGGGTAATGGAAACAAAGTGTCGCGGTGAAGTGGAGTAATTGTAATGTATAAAGCGGCATAAATAAGAGAAAATAAGCAGTGACGGAAATGAGAGAGAGCTGAGAGAGAGAGAGAGAGAGAGGGCTGAGAGAGAGAGAGGGCTGAGAGAGAGAGCTGAGAGAGAGGGAGTAGAGAGAGAGAGATAGCTGAGAGAGAGTGAGAGAGAGAGAGAGGAAGAAGACTCGAAGAGGAGAGCGGTGCGATGAGATGAGGAAAGGTATGAAATAGAGATATTAAAGGTCTGGAGGTAGTATATGGTATACCTGGCGTAGAAGTAAGGAAGAAAAATGAAAGACGAGCGGCAAGAAGTGGTAAAAATGTTCCTAAGCGAAAGGAATAAACGGCTTGGGAGTAACAACTGAAATTTTGGGAACGAACATAATGAAAGGATCTATACGTCTGCTATTTGTTTAATTTATTAATCCGAAACTGTGAAGATGGTGTGAAATTACTTCGGAGTTTATGATGTGCGAAAGAGCAGTTCAACAACGAGGAATAAGAAGACACTGGTGGATTTTACTGGTGGGTTTGATTTAGGTACTCCATTTCCACGAAATTTCTCACGTCTATTTAATTGTTAATATTAATGTCGCTCGTGCATACATCCCATTAAGAAAGGAGAATTCGATTTCCAAAAAAAAAAATTTCGAAGGTTTCTTCCAAAACGAATCGATCCCGAAGAAAAAAACTTTTTTTTAGAAAGTGAGCCATAAACGCCTTTCAAGGTCGCGAGTATTGAAAGAAAAAAGAAATAAACGGGAGCAGGATATCGCTAATTAGAGATAGAGAGAGAGAGAGGGGGGGAGGGGAAGTGCAGGCGACGAAGTAAGGGATCTAAAAAAACAAATTTTAAGGTTATAATTTGCACGAAGTGGCAGGAAACGTTTTCAAACGACCGAAAAAAAGGAGGGAAGCTTCGCAAAGTCGTTACGGACGACACGAGCTACGGGATCACGTGGGAATAATACTTTTCGATATCGTTCTCACACTTTCCAGGGAAAGAGAGAGAGAGAGGGAGAGAGGGGGAGAGGGGGAGAGAGAGGGAGAGACAGACAGACAAACGACTTTATTTGGGCGAAATTGAGAGAGGGGGGGGGAGAGAGAGAGAGAGGAGGAGAGGGAGGGAGGGGAGAGAGAGAACGCGGACGGATATGTTATTAAGAATTGCCATCGGAATCCTTGGCAAAAAAAAGTAGGGATCGGGAAGAAAGAAAAGGAATCGTAGAAAAGGAGAAAAATCGAGGTGGATTATGAGGAACGCGCTAGGAAACGGTCGCTTATAGGAGAAAAAGGAAGAATTCTCGCGACGAAGGACGGAATGGAGCAAAGAGAGAGAGAGAGAGGGAGGAAAATACGGGGGAAATCTGGCCTCAGGAGAGAGAGAAAGAGAGAGAGAGAAGGCAGAAGGGAATGCCAGGGAGAGAGAGAGAGAAAGGGGCGAAATTAAAACGGGTAGAGGGAAAGAGAGAGAGACAGAGAGAGGTATGCGAGGGAAAAGGGAGAAAATATTAAGAGGGAATGGAAACAATGCAGACGGGAGACAAACATCCGCGTCGCTTTATTTTTATTCTTGACGTTGAAGCGTGTCTATAAATTAGTTTCCTTGCCCAGTGGCAAACGGCGCGGAATTAGTGTCGCAAAGCTTTCTTACCGTTTCCGCGTCGTACGAGAAGAAACTACTTTTTTAGACGCAAAACGTTAAAGGGTCGAGCATTTTGTTATTTATTTATTTTTTCCTCTCTCTCTCCCTCTCTCGACCTTCTAACCCATGCGGCGAGATTGCTTGGCGCTATTTTTGACAGAGCGGGTTTTTTTCTTTTTTTTTATCCTTATAGAATGGGTATGTGCGGAATTAAAGGATTTCGGAAGAAAAAATGAGAGACAGAGAGAGAGGTAGGAGGAAGAGAAGAGAGAACGGAAGGAATAAAAAGAAAGGATAATAAAAATAGGCGCCACTCTGTAAGGCTTCGCTAGGGGAATTAAGGAGAGAGAGAGAGGAAGGAAGAAGAGAGAGAAAGAGAGAAGAATTCCAGAAAGAGGTGGGAACAAAAGATGGTAAAGGAGGGAAGAAAAAGTAGAGGTACAACATAAAGAGGAGTAAAAAAAATCGGTACAACATACATTGTACAACTTTCTCATATACTAATGCGTCGTTTAGCTATCTTTAGAAAATGAAAATCGTATGAACCTGTTTTTAGTAAATCCAATTTTTGTTAAAGTTGCACAAGAATAAACTAGCCTTATATTCATTCAGTGAGAAAAATGAAATACGTAGTATTATTGTAGATTGTAGACTCAAGTAACTGTATGAAATTTGATCAAAATCGTTAGAGCCGTTTTCGAGAAAATCCAATTGTTGTTAAAAATGCGTTGAATCAAGTACTCTTAATTATTGTGAAATGTCAACCATTTCTATGTATACTCAGCTCAGTATGATAAAATGCCTAAGTACGAGATTTCATTCATTTTCGCTTTACCGTCTAGGCTCCAGAGCCAGTAACATACAGACAGACGGCATTGCGAAAACCACTTTTTCGGACTCAGGTACACCTAAAACGTATATTTCCGTAAAACTCTCGAGGTCGAATTTTTTCGCGAAAACAATACTTTCCCGATACTTCGTATGAGAAAGTAAAAAGTATAGAGAGGGAAAGGATGAAAGAAACAAGCATTTTTGTTAGTAATGAAGTGAGATATAAAAGACGCATACAAGATCATCGTTTATCGCAATGAAAAATGAAACGACGCGGAAAAATAAAATAAAACAAAAAACTTAGCGTTCGCGTAGACGAAACTCGGAGTCGATAAAGCATTGTTGGAGGTAGTACGAAAATAAAGCGGGATCGAGAGAAAAAAAAACAGCGAAAGAGATCTTTGTTGATGAAGATGAGTAGTTGCCAGTTAAGGCGAGGAGAATAAGGCGAGAGACGATGCGAGTCTACTTTTTATTTTTTTTTGTATTTCCTTCTCTGAAGGAAAGCGCGGTTTATTTTTATTAAAAAACTTTTCCTCGAATCAAAGAGGCGAGATTTTGATGGGAGTAAATATAAATGGCGAGCGGAAGGACGGTTAGAGTGACGGGATGAAGGTAGGCGACGGAATGGAGAGATAGGAATAAACCCAGGAGGGATTTATTTGGACGAGGGTCTTCTAGGAGAGAGAGAGAGGGAGTGTGGAGGGTGGTGGCGAGGGAATAGGATGGACAAAAGAGAAGTGAAAGGGTAATAAGGAATGTGGAGGGAGAGGGAGGTGTACAAGAGAGGAATAAAAGAGGATGGAAGGAGTGCAGAAGGAAGGGGGGATGGAGGAGGAAAAATTGCAGGCGTCGAGGTGAAGATGTAATGAGAATTCAGAGTAATTTATCAGACAGATTGGAACTAGAATGTTTTCTTTCCCTTCGTTTGAAAGTGTAAATAAGAGGTTGATAGGGATATATCAGTGGAATAAGGAAAGAGAGTGATGGGGGGGAGTGAAAGAAGAGAGAGAGAGAGATGGAGGGAGAGAGAGAGAGGAGAGAGAGAGAGAGAGAGAGAGAGAGAGAGAGAGAGAGAGAGAGAGAGAGAGAGAGAGAGAGAGAGAGAGAGAGAGAGAGAGAGAGAGAGAGAGAGAGAGAGAGAGAGAGAGAGAGAGAGGGAGAGAGAGAGAGAGAGAGAGAGAGAGAGAGAGAGAGAGAGAGAGAGAGAGACGGCATCATAGAGGAGGGAAGGAAGAAGACAGGATAGAAAATATATAGTGAGAAATAAATGTATTTAATCTGGCAGATTGGAACTGTAAACTTTTCTTCCGAGTCTTAAATCTAAAGGAGTGAAAGATAGGGGCAACGAAATAAATGGGTGTCAGAGATAGAGAAAGAGAGAAATAGAAGTTGAGAGCCTGAGAGGAAGAGAGAGAGAGAGACAAGGCATCAGAGAGAAGAGAAAGAGATGTGGCGAGAAGAAAGCGTATTCTTTCACTGACAGATCGGAGTTGGAAAGTTTTTCCACTACATCTAAATCTAAATAAAGAGCGAGATAGGGAGGAGAGAGAGAGAGAGTGAGATGGATATCCGTAAGATAGGAAGGGATAGATGGAGGATGTCAGAAAGAGAGGGTTAGAGAGAATGGGGGGGGGAGTGTAGAGGGAGAAAAACGAAGAGAAGGAGAGGGAGAGAGCGAATGTTTGCTGGGAAGAATTAAAGGAAAAATTTTACAAGGGTGAGAGAGAGAGAGAGACCTCTCGTGGTGAGTTGGGGAAAGACGATGCGAAGGATGGATCGAGAGAGGGAGAGGGAGGGAGAGAGGAATAAGGGATTGGTCGGCTGGCTTAGAGAGGTCTTGTAAGGTCGAAAGGCCGATTGAAAGGAAGACGTGGGTTTAGAAGGCTTTTCGGTAAGTGCATGCGTCGGCGTTTACGTGGACCGGTCGCTGGTAGGAGAGGGGTTGAAGAGGGGAAAAATAGGGGTGGGGGGAGTCGAGGTCTTCTCTTAAGAGGTGAGTTTTCTTTTTTTTTTTACACACATTCTAGAAAAGGTGGTAGGAGGATGCGTGGTGGTGGTTCTCGGAGAGAAGGGTGTTTGGAAAAAGAGGTACATAAAGGGGTTGTCTAAGAGGGTTGTTTTTTTCTTCCGGAATTTTCGGTGCCGCTCGGCGGGATTTTTTTTCACTTTGTTAGCGTCGTCGACGGAGTTAAAAGTGTAAGGCAATATTTTTCGGTTTGGATTGGGACAGAGTTCCAGGTGGATGGAAGGTCTTTAATTCCATCCGATTCTGTGAAGGCTACGCTCCGTCTCTCTCTCTCTTCGGAAGGAAGATGTAAGGATGGACGAAGACGGCAGACGGACACATTCCTCCGGGACGAGGTAGTGGATTTTTTTACATCTTTATTGTGGCGTTTCGTGTCGCGTGGAAAATTTTTTTCCGCTGGAGGAGTTATTTTAAATTTCGTTCAAAGATTTTTTCATCCGTATTCGTATATTTTTTTTAAATTATAATTTAAAATTCGAATATTTGTTTCCTATTAATCTGTTGTGTGTGTGATCGATTGTTGTAAAGATCGACACGCCTTATTTTTAAAAATGGATATCAAGAATAGAAATAATTAGAGAAAATTAATGAGCCTGGGATAAAATTTAATTTGTACGTCATGGAGAATTTTGTCTAGGGATAGGATAACCAAGATTAACTCAGGACATTTTCAAGGACTGTTCGATGTACCTCCCAGCCAAGAAATAATCTGGGGAACTCTAGGATGGTATGTATATGTATTATTAACACGCAGTAGTACTTCAATATCTTCTTGTAATTTCCGTTTTCTGCTCTATAATAGTTCATATTTCAAGCAGGAAAGAAAAGGAAATTTGTAACAGGATAACTTGGTTTAATTCCACTTAAATGAAAATAAGGTTATTCACCCGATGTTGGTGCTAAGCGCCGAAATCTTGGCCTCATTTTTTTTCTCGTGATTTAAGGAAAATTAAACCAAATTTTCCGGAAACAAATTTTGTATTTTTTCCCAGCATGATAATGAGAATCCACAAATGTAAGGCTTTCTTAGCGAGTTATTTAACCTTTAAATGCGAGTATTTCAGACTAATCGCACGATTCCTCGTAGGAAATTGCTCAAAATGGAACAGAATATTATGATGATTGTTTTAAGTTAATTTTTCACTTTTGATGTAATCGCGTATGTCGCTCGACCCAGGTCGCAACGGAATATTCCCAAAACTGGTAGCTGAAGCGAGTTAAATCAGGTTTTTCTCTCCAAAAAAATCAACTGGTTTTGCAGAAATAGAGACTTTTCGTTTTGCTCGAGATATGAGTGGGATCAAAAGGTTGGTTGTAAGGCGATACTTTGCGTACCGTGTCCTCTTCAAGTCGGAGTTGCTTCGTTTACGAACGGAACGGCGAATAAAAAAAAAGGAACGAGGGGCGTGCGTGCTTGGACGGATGAGCTCACGAAGAAGAAAGTGATTGCGTCGCGTCACGCCATCCCTTTAGCCGAGATCGGGCGATTCGCGTAACGTTTGAAGAAGAAGCGTTCCGTTCGTAACCGGAGATTATATATAAGAGTCCGAACATCTGAAATCACATGGTGAGATAAGAGGAACGGCGGAAAAGAAATGCCGAAGGAACGGAGTAGGTAACGGATGATAAGTTCATGAGGGAAGAGTTATGGTATGTACGTATGTAAATTCAAGTCTATTGTGCAGAATATTGTGCTAGTTCATTATTGTGCTATTTATCAAGTTTGCGCAGTTAAATGTTGAGGTTAATGCGTGGTATATTTTTTGAAGGAATAGCTATTTTTATAGTCGCAATTCACGCAGTTTTCTTTTGTTAATTATTTTCGTGCTATTGTCATTGTACCCTAAGGACATACCTAATCATCGCACAATCATGCATATTCAGTTTTTTGCACAAATCAGGTTGCACTACGTAATTGAATAAAGAACCAGCTCTGGAGTTGGCGAAAGAATGGCGGAAGGAACGAATAAACGGCGAAGGGAACGAATGAACAGCGAATGTAACGAAGGAACGCCAGAAGGAGCTAAGGAACGGAACAACTTGGGAAAAACGAGGGTAATAATAATCAACGTATATATTAATTAAAGGACAAGACCTGTGTCAGTCACAACCCGAGGCGAAGCTTCCCCTCCACTTTCACTCAGCCACGCTTGAGTGGAAGTGGAGGGGAAGGATATTCCACCGGGCGCGAGGGGGGGCACGCGGGTCGCTGGAATAGGGTTTCGAACCTCAGTACGCGGAGAAGTCAGCGCAGGACGGCGGGCGTCGGGGGCGCGTGGGTCGGGGGCACGCGGGTTGGGCAGCGGAGGGCCTTCTCACCATCATACTCCAACAGAGCTCTGAATTCGGAGCTGTATAAGCAGTTAGTGTATAATAATAATCCGTCTTTATTATGAGCGATATTTAGACGATGTCCAATCTTACATATAACTCAGACGAACACAAACATCCATGTCCTAGGCGGGATTCAAACCCGCGACCTCAGTATCCGTTGGCGGATACTCTAACCACCATTATACGGCGGAAAGGACGGGCATCGCGAAAACGATTTCCTTTTCGGAGAGAAAAGGATGCCGCCCGTTTTCTATTTCATCCATTTTGTCAAACAGCCGTAGTTTATAAGGATTAAAGGTGGCGATGGAGTCAACTCCGCGCTGCCTACTCCTCAAGAGAGACAGACAGAGAGAGAGAGAAGGATATCAACCGCGAAAAGAACTGAAGTTCCAAAACGTCAGATTCAAGATCCAAGAAACTCCCCAAACTTAAAACGCGCATCATATCTTTGAAAAGGGAGTTTTTTTTGGAGGGAGGGGTGAAAGTCGTTGAACCGTTATTGCTAATGTTTATTAGGATAATTATGTTCGCGATCTCGGAAAACTCACGAGCTTCGAACGTTAAAGAAAAATAGAAAATTAATGGGAGGCGTTAGAAAAGTTAAACAAACATAAAAATACGAGGAGAATCCAGAGGGGGAGAGAGAGAGAGAGAGAGGGGAAATGTTTCGAACACACAAAGAGATGAGGAAGAGAAGAGACACTTCCGCGAAATTTTCAGGCCTTTGTTCGGCAAATATAATATCAAGTTTCTCCGAGATAAACTCCGCGAGAAGGAGAAGGAAGAGACTAAACAAATGCGCCGTATGAACGAAAATGAGAGAGGTTTTATTATTTTTTTTAAAGAAGAGTCTGACGGAAATCTTGCCCTTGTGACGAATTTTTTTTTTGAACGCGACGTTATGTTGTTATAAGGCAAAATAAAAATACGAGCCACCGTTTCTCACTATCTTCCCTTCCTTCTTTCTCGTTCAAGAAAAAGGGGTCGAGATGAAGAACAAAAGGAATAAAAACGAAGAAAAGGGAGAGTGATATATATATATATATATATAAGGAAGAAGGGGAGAGGGGAAATAAGGACGAGGGTGAGGAGGTCGGATAGGGCGAAAGGGGATAAAAGGTTAACGTAAGAAAGGCAAATAGGATTGACGGTGTTATAAATTCAAGGGATAATGAAGGAGGAGAAGGACGATGGCGGAGAATGTCGGCGGTAAGCGAAGGGATGTAGGGAGAGAGAGAGAAAAGGAGAATGTGTGTGTGTGGAGGAGAGGGAGGGAGACAGGCGATGTAGAGGGAGCGTTGTGCGAGGCGGTAAGATGGGGAAGAAGACGACGAAAAGGGTTGGGAAGTGAAAGGAAGAGCGAGAGAGAGAGAGAGAGAGGAAAAGGTTTTTTTTTTTGAGGATGCAGAGAAGGGGATAAAGAGGGGGAAAGGGGAAAAAGAAAGGAGTGTGAGGGATTTTTGGTTGGGATGAGATGGAGGTAAGGTAGGGGGGGAGAGGGGGGGAGAGGGAAGAAGGTTTTTAGGTGGGTAGGGGGAGGGAATTGTTGGAATGAAACTGCTTTGTTGGGAGCAGCAGACTCTCTCATTGGCCTCCAAGGTCGTAGGGCGGGTGGTCTCTTCCTCTCTCTCTCCCCTCCCTCTATCTTCCTCCTCCCTCATATCCTCCATTTAGTAGAGGAATGGGCATGGGATAGAGAGAGAGAGAGAGAGGGAGAAAGAGTGAGAGAGAGAGATGGAGAGAGAAAGAGAGAACGAAAAAGGGGAAAGGGAATGACGGGAATTTCGGATGCAGAGTGACAAGAGAAGGAGAGGAGGGTAGGACTCTGTGTGGATCTGCGGGAAGAGATAGAAAGAGTGATAAGGGGGGGGGGGGGGGGATGAGGAATAACGGTGAGGAGGAGGAAAGGGGGAGGGGGTCGCAGAGAGTCGGAATATGTGCCGAATTAGTGAGACAGGAAGGGGTTTTTTTTTGGCGGGACGGGAGCAAATAAGACGGGAGAGATGGCGCGAGACTTAATATGAGAAAGAGGGAAAATGGAAATGGAAGGAGGGTGGTTGAGGAAATGAGATGCGGGGAAAGGAATTCCGAGGAAGGATATAGTATATAGATTGATGCTGCTTTATGCATGTGCGGAAGCGGGATCGTGGGTCGCAGTAGAGGGCCATACCTACGTGGAATGCGACGCATCCCATGGAGAATTCATTCGTGTATGTGTATGTGTGTGTGTGTGTGTGTGTGTGTATGTATGTATGTATGTATGTACAGAAACACACATACTACATATATAATTTCAATCCACGAGCTTTGAATCAACAATCTGCAGGACGTATGCACTGAGAGGCATTTTAACAAGTTTTCTTGCGCAATTACATGAATAACCAATGTGCATTTATCGCATTTAATTATGAAATTTTAGAAGCTATGGTTTATTAAATACGCGCACACATGCATGCATACACACAAGCACAGGCATATGGTATAGAGAGAGGAAGGGTTACGGTTGAGAAACGAAAATGATTTGAAGAAAATTGGAAAGAGCCAGAGGACGTGCGTTGATCCAAGGTCTACGGCGACGGGATGATGACGGAGATGATGCTTTTTTTGAAATCCGCCCTCCTTCAGCTATATAAACACGGCGTATATATTTTAGAGGAGGATACTTTAATATGATTGTTAAGAACGGGAAGAAAAGTTGATGTGGGCGTGATCGTGAAATTGGCTTGTACATATAAGCGGGGGCTGGGGTTTGGGAAACGGAGGATGAGTTTCGGTTTGAGGAAAAGAAGGGATTTATTGGCCTGTGAGGAGAGCGGGAGAGAGAGAGAAAGTTTTAGGAAGAAGAGAGATGCGGGGGGAGAGGGAGAAAAAAGAAATGGTCTTGGTTTCCATTCTCCAGCGTTTACGGCGGTTTCCCTTGAATCGGTCTCTTACGGAACCAAGCGATTTGCAGTGAGTGGTTGCGTGGGAGAATGGAAGATGCCAGCGTATACCTTTTTCTTTTCATTTTATTCGATATATTGCTTATCCTTACCCTGAGACGCTCTCGTACGCTGTTAGCTTACGCTATATTTTCTGTCTTCTTTAGACGTGCAGCGTATTAACGCGCTATAACCCTTATTTCCTTACGTTCGTCGATTGGATAATTTCATGAATTCGGACGCCATTACGACAAATGTTATTGAGTATGTGGGTGCGAAATCATCGGCTATTACCATTTCTAACGTCGTTACATCCTTGGAAAGTGACACGCGTGATTCTCCAAGAATACGTGAAAAATTTCTATAAAAATTACACATGTCAAAAGTGCTTGTCAGTAAGACATTCACTCGAGGCATAGCGACCGCAATCGAAAATATACCTCTTAATAAATTATTTAAAAAGTCCCTTTCTGCTGCCGGTGAAAAGGTTATTTTATTGATCTACTGTAAGTGGATAAGTTCGTCACATATATTTTGTCCAGAGAAACTCCGTAGACTTAATCATCATCACCATATGTAGTCTGTCCGTGATTGTTCATGGTTAAACCTGGTTTTCCAAATACTCCTATTTTCCGCAGTCTTCTTCATGTCTGGATAGCTCTCTTTCCATTTCAAGTCGTCTACCAGCTGAAATCTTTTCCTACCTCTTTTTTCCATCCAGTTTACCTTCCAGCACTTCTTTAGTCATACTTTCTCTTCTCAGGTAATGTCCAATCCAGTTCGCCTTCCTCTTTCTGATAGTCTGTATAAGTCGTTCGCCCCTCTCCCATTCTTCGTAGTACTTCCTCGTTTTCCATCCTATCTGTCCAATTTATCTTCAGCATTCTTCTCCATATCCACATTTCGAAGCTTTCCAAGTATTTAATATCATTTTTCCTTAGCGTCCATGTTTCTGCTCCGTACAAACTATACTCCATACATAGCATTTTATCAACCTCTTGCGGATTTCCTGCTTTATTTTCCCGTTAGCAGGAGTTTCTTTCTTCTGAAAGCGGCTTTTGCTTTTGTTATTCTAGTCCTGATTTCATCGGTACATTTTGCTTCTGTCGTTATGATGCTTCCAAGGTATTTATTATCTGAAACTTGTTCTAATGGCTTTCCTCCAATACTTATGTTCAAATTTTCTTGTTCTTTACTTGATATTCGCATGACCTTGGATTTTTATGCATTTATTTCCATGCCGTATTTTCTACCTGTTATTACTAATCTATTTATTATTTTATGGAGTTCCTTTTCCATTCTTGGCAAAAGTACGTGATCTTCTGCGTATTTTACTGTTCCTATAATCCTTCCTCCAATTTTTAAATCTCCTGTACCTTCTAACTCTTCTTGCATTAGCCTTATTAAACGTAATGTCAGCACTAAAAAATGAAACGGTTACAGGAAAAAAACGAGCTAGTTCAAGAACTCGGGCAAGTTAGCTCGTGTTAAGGTTTCGCGTGTAGGGCGTGGCACCGCCCCGTGGATCGTCCGAGTGCTGCGAGTATAACACGAGAGTACCGCACTCCGAACGCCCTTCGGGAAGCTCAAACCGCGTGACCTCTCTCTTTCTCTCTGTCCTCTTCGCATTTCGCAAGAGTCAGCATCGAGTTTCCCTTTTCGCTTCTGTGCGATTGTGATTGTGCCACTGGCCACATCTGCGGCCGTCGCCTGACTGGACATCCGCCCGGGGAGAGAAGGAAAAAAAACCCAAGGAATTAGCGCGAGTGGAACGCTACGACCGATGATTCTCATCGAGTAGGTTTGCGACGATAGGATAGGCAATTATCCAGTTCCGTCTATTTTACTGGATATCCACCGATTCGCTATGTGATGGCTTTATTTCTAGCCGAAACTAGATAACGGTAGGTTCCTCGCAGCCTACGTTTCATGGCGTATTATACCAGAAAGTGGTCGTTTCATTCCATCAATTAAGGTAATATTAGTGGCTGTCAGAGGATGTTTCTAAAATTAACTCCGAAACCAACTACACAGTTAAACGGAACTTGGAGTGACGCGGTATGATAGCCATCAATGGCAATCGAAAATGTATTAATGTTTGATGATCGCGGCAGTTGATTCGAAACATAACCAGCTAATTGCCAGAACTCGAAACACACGCGCTTAAGAATTTGGTTCTTATTTTTCAACATTTTTATAATATCTCTGTGAATAGACCGAGCGTATTAATATCAGGATTAGGATTTTTTTGAAAATTATAGTTAAAGTTATTCTCTAAAGGAGAGGTCTTGGGTTCAGGATGAATTTGATCAAATATGTAGCTTTGAAATAGATGCGATAATTTCCATATAAAAAATTAATATACCAAAGAATAGGCTGAATAATTCTTTTATTATTTGAGGTACAAACATAATTAATAGGAAAATATCATCTGAAAAGTTGAAAATTTTATTTAAGTTCATTAAAGAGCTACTACGTGCATTCCATCATTAGCTATTATCAATATAATTTATACACATTTACCAATATAACCGTAGAAATGAACGAGACAGCATCATTGATCCGACACTCAATGAGAGTTCTGTATTTATTAAATTAATATATGAGGTTGTTTATTAAATAAAATAAAAGCTTCAACCTCAAAGAGGTTACTTTGAATTTTGTTGTTATCTTGAATAGTAAAAAACATAATTTAATTTTTTTTATAAGTTCGTTAGTTTAAGCATTTTTCCGAAGCTGACTATCAAACAGCTCAAGATAGCATGCATTTTAAATTTAAAAAATTATCCTATGAATGGAAATCTTTAAACATTTCTATTTTTTCGTACCTCTGTCACTCCATTACCCGTCTAGTTTACCCCTTATCTTCCACCCACTTAGAATAGCATCGAAACGAGGAATCAGAAGCGATGGACCGCCCGCGGCCCCGTATGTCATTCGTTTGACATCCTTCCTCCAAACTAACGTCGTCTTCTATTGGTTGGAGCTCTATACGCGAAATGGCGTGGGCATGTATCGTAACGAGGGGATACTGTGTCGAGGTGCGCGTGGGTCGGCGGGAGAATTCTCTTCTTCAGACGACGAGTAGGTTTTGAAAGGAAAGACTCTCGAGAGTTGAAAAAAAAGGTCTTTTTAAACTGCAGCTGACCATCCGCTTTACGCTTCGCTTGATAAAGGGTCATTCTTTGCGTTTCTCAGTACCCATGACAATTGAGAAGAGCATCATACATCTTCCGGTCAGTTTATTTTTCACGCATCATCGGGCAAACGAACGATACTTTTATTTATATTTTTTTAGACGTGGAATTTTTTCCTCGAACAGGAATTTAAAATTTTTTCGGAATCGGAATTCGTGTGTAGCAGTGAGCTTGACATCATTGTAGAGAGCTAGGGAAACATGAAAATTTCGGCGGAAATGTTTATTAAATTTGTTCGAATAGCGCGTGAGCACGTTGGTGAAATGCTGCAACAATTGTTTCTTGCAAACGTTTCGGTTCGATAGACGGTTTATTACCTGTCATCAGTTTGTTTACCGCGTTTTTATGGCGAAATATACAGTTTCCGCGTAATTTTATTAATAGCGTAGAAATGTAACCGATCCAAAAACTCATTGAGAGGTTAAATATTTTATCCATGCGTCCCACTTTTACTCCCGTTTCGCTCATGATTTCTGTCGACGCCGGGGATATTAATTTCACCGAATTTCAGATGATATTTCATTTCCAGCTCATGTATTTTTTACCTACCCCCCTAAAAGATTTCCGTGCGTGCGAGCGATCCATTCCGTCTCGTTTCCAAGGATCTCCCGCCGAGACGTGAAGCGAAATCGTAAAACTTGTCCCGCTAATGTAACCGATTGCATAAAGCGGTCCGCATTTTTTTTAATTTAATTTTTTTTTATTTTTTTTATTTTTTTGGTCGAACCTCTTTTTACCGTCGATGTTTTCCGAGAACTCCGAATTCGACGGAATTCCTCGTAGGAACCCGGGTCGTTTTTTCCACGCACTGAGGGAAAATTCTTCGAGGAGTGAAAGGACTTGCGAGATGCTGTGAGCTGGGGAGGCTGTGGAATGGTAGGCGGCTGGGGAGGGGGATGCTGTGGAAGGGGGAGGCTGAGGAAGAGGAAACTGACGAAGGGGATGGTATGGGGAGGTGGAGGAAAGAGAGAGTGAGAGGCTGAGGAAGGGGAAACTGAGGAGGGGCGGCTGAGGATGTGGAGGCTGAGGGAGGCAAGTTGAAGATGGGGAGGACGAGGAAGGGTAATGGGAGGGGAAGGCTGAGGAGCGGGAAGCCGAAGAGGGGGAGGCTGAGGAGGGGGAGGTTGAGTAAGAGGAAGGTGATAATTAAGGAGGGAGATGTTGAGGAAGGAAAGACTGACGAGGGGGGGGGGAGCATGAGGAGGGGGAGGTTGAGAAAGGGGAGTCTGGAGAGGGGTAGCCAAGGGAAGATAGCAATGCTAAGAAGGGAGAAATATTGAGGGAAGAGATGTGAACTGGAGTGGGAGATGGCAGTAGGACTTAAAAGACAGTGAGGGGTGGATGAACCACCTTGCGTGACTGGGCCAAAGGAATCCCGGGTGCGCGACACGCGGAGAGAAGATGGGTAAAAGATAGAGAGAGAGAGAGGACGAAGGGAGAGTGGTGGGCTGAAGGGCGGGTGATTGTGAAGGCGGCTGCTGGCTGCTTAGGAATCTGCCTCTCACTCCGCAGGGCAAGATGGAAGGCGGCCGTGGGCGTCGATGCCTTTTGCGAAGAAGCATCGTCTCTTCCGCGCGTGTTTAGTTTCCTATCGTATTTATCGATCCCGATGATAGTATAGATATGTAAACTATAAAAAGTTCCACCTTGGATCTGATATATCTCTCTGCTCGATTCAAGGGCGCTCGCTCCTTATATAGGTGGCTATTATCGTCGTAAAAACTCTCGAAACCCGTTTAGAATGATGTTTTTTTATTTGTTGATATTATTCACCGCCCACGTTCGCGTGAATTATAAAGGAAAAGTGACTATTACAGATGTAACGTGTCAGAGCCTCTCGAAATGTGAGCGCGCCACCTTGTTCGCAGCTTGATATTATGGGAATTAACGTCCTCGACCGAAGTTTTGACACCCGAATTTCGTTTAGGAACGCAATACGAAACATCTGCAGGTGGTTTTGACTTGCTACGGATGATTCGAGAATTCCGAGAATGAAGAGATATTCGAGATTCCAGCTGTAATATTTCCGAATGTAATTTTCCCCAGCGATGCTCGTTCAAGTGATAGCCGTCTTATTACGTAATTCCGTAAAAAGAAAGCGACATTTGCTGTAATCGACGCAAAAATATGCACAATTTAATCCCGAAATTCGCAACTTAGGGCTATACTTTTCAACGTTTTTACTAAATGGCATAATACAGCTTTAAAACACGACTGACACATTCAATTACATTTAACAGGAAATCAACATCGTGACGAATCCATTCATGATCATTTTACTCTGAACGTTTCGGAACACCGTGTCTAAAAATAATTAAAAGAAAGGAATTTTCGTTCCGTTCGGAATTTGAAGTATTTTACGACGGTCTATAAAAAAAATGAAGCGATTTTTATAACGTAAAGTAAGTCATTTAATCACCCGATTCGCCGTGTTTTTTAAATTTGTATCCGACGTATTACTTTATAGGACGCGATAGAAAATTCATCGTCGCAAAACGTATTTAGTAAATACTATTTACCCAATCTTTACTTTGGAGTAGATTTCATCGAATCGGTCGGCTTTGCTCTCGTGATTTTTTTCCTTTCCTCGTTTTCGTCGTTTTTTTCCTTCTTTTTAATTCGTGCACGACTGGTGCGCGCTTGGTGAATTAGATCATATTAATTGGTTTTGGTACGCGCATGAACTGGGCCCGATGAAACTATTGCACTCGTGAATTTTTACGTTTTAAAATTGGATTACTCTTCAGTTGGAAAAAATCCGGACGCGACGGACAGATATATAATTTTCCTACACGCGTGTGAAGTGAATCATTTCATCGGATCGTGAAATGATCATTTCGATGTACGCATTTGGGGAATGGAATTATCCGACCGAAATATCTGGAATACTACTTCTTTTTTTGGGGGAGGAAGGGGGGGGGGGGGGGGGGGGGGGGAGAAACCCCATTTTTTAAAAATCAATGGTGGGATTTTTCCCAATCATGAGATTTTTTGCGACTTTTCCCTGAAGTTGAAGTTGTCGAATTCGTATCAGAATGTTACTGAACATACTAAGTAACTTAAGATTCGGCGTTAGGGGGAAATTCCGACAGGAGTTAACGAATGTGATATTTGAAGAGACGTTTTTTTCCTTCATTTTGAGCGGGTTTTCAAAATGTTATCTGCTTATGCATTCGGTTTGTCTGTCTGCCTGACGCACGAACTCCTACGCGAAAAAGAGACTTTTATTTTTCGCCAATCAACCGTTGTGCACGGTTTATCGGTTTGTCCGTCTCTCTTTATTTTATTTTTTTTTTAAACTGCCGTTAACTGCCTTTTTCAGCAGGTCTTTCCTCGCTCATTCTGCGATATTGCCTTTTATTCAGCAAAGTCATTTATTTATCCAGGTTCTTCCAGTGGCTAATTCTAAATAATAATAATAAAAAAATAAAGATATGCTCGTTCGATCCCTGTAGAAGAATAGACTCGTTCGTTCCATCCGCCAAGATTGACGTTGTAGAGTAGAGGGTGCGAGCAGTCCTTCCCGGGAATCCGTTAAATCCGAAAGAGGTGGATACATTTTGAAGGGGGAGGGGGAGGGAGAAGTTTGAGAGGAGGGGCGGAAGATGGCGTGTAACGTCCATCCTAGCGGAGGAACAAGGCCCGGGAAGAGGGTTAGGGGTAGACATAGGAGGGAAGGAATTAAAGAGCGGGAGGAGAAATGGGTTCACCTATTTTTTCCCCTGTGATTTTCCACGTCGTGTGTGTGTGTGTGTTTTTTGGGGGAAAGGAGGCAGGAAGGGAGGTGTGGCGGGAACGCGATGGCAGTGCAAGCGTAGGGTAGGGCAGGTTAGGTGGGGTGGTGAGGCTCTTTGTCCATCTCCTGCCGCAAGAGTTGACCTCCGTTAGCTGATGCCTAGTGATCCGCGGGTCGTGGCACGACTGACTTCCGCCGAGTCACTTCCTACGTTCCCGCAGGGACAAACATTTAGAGTGGGGGGAGGTGGAGAAAAATGGGTGGCGTTATAGGGGGAGGGTGGGGGAAAGAGAGGGGGATGGGAGAAGGTTGGCGAAATAATCGAAGATGGTGTAAGGGAGGGAGGAAGATAAATAGGAAGAAAAGAGAGAGAGAGAGACTGTGACGGAAATTTGTCCTGGTGCCTATGTTTGAAAGAGATAAAGGAGATTAATGGATGAGATGTTTTTGTTGTTATTTTAATATCGTTATTATTTACCTCGATTGATCGTTAAAACGGATGTTAAAAGGATGAGATTACGAACAGAGTCGAAATAGTTTTGTTCCTGGGTAGGCAGTGCAGATTTTTATCATCCAAAAAAATAAACAAATTGTAGGAAAAATTTCTAATAAAATTATATGCCCTTTACATTCGCTGTTTGTATAATAGACACGTGAAACTTTTGAAATAACTTATGCTCTTTTCTCCGAAAATTGAACAATTTAAAAATGAACGACCATTTTCATTTAACTCTGACATTTTTACAATGCCGATTGTATCATGAATAATTATTACTTGTATTACCTTTTTCATGTACTGAGTATTAGTAATTATAACGCAAGTAAAGTGGTAAGTACATTTAAAGAATTTTGAAAAAGTGACGGAACATTTCTTATCGATCTAAACGATTGAAAAAATATGTTAGGATAGCTGTTCCAATAGCCTAACATAATTGACGGAACTGATATAATATAATTTTTTAAAAACATGTTTTGGAAAAAACGCAGAATCAGATAAAAACTGACGCTTACGTCAATTAAAATAGACTTATGTTGCAGTGTCACTCCAGATTGGATGAAGGGATTGCGTTAAGTAATTCAGGAAAGATAGTGATCGATGAGGCGTCAAACGACAAGCGCCTGTTTGAAGCCACCCTCGTGGATAAACTGGCTTCTGATACCTGGAAAGCGATTGTGTCTGAAAACATGAGGGGGGGGGGGTTATCCCGTTATAGATAACGCGTGGAGTAAGACGGTGAAATGTACGTCTGAAACCGAAATAAATAGAAGTAACTTGGCAAAACCGAGCATGAATTTGCTAAGATACGTATGTCAAATACTTATGAATCACGCGGAGAATGAAACGTGTCATTTTTCCCGTCGAAGTACGACGCGTATGATTGATTATTATACTAATAACTCGTACGTGCGACAAATAAGTCTTAGTCATGCTTGACAAGCGATTGCTTAACGGTTAATGCTCATTGCAGTCGTTGCAATCCTAGAGACCTTGGCATAAGTAGGCTGCAAGGATCATTACAAGAAAAAAACACCAACGCTGGGCGTGCGAGACAAGAGACCATGCTATTAAGACACTTTTCCCAACCACTAGTTAAAAAGTTATGTATCGTATTCTTAAGGGATATATTTGTCCCTCTTAGTTAATGAGAAACTCTTTTTGAAGTCCGAAAGATGCCTCAATGTCTGAGTTTAGGTATTACCCATCGGCCTACTCCTGTTCCTAGCTCGAGCAAGAATCACACTTATCCGCACGGACGTGACTTTTTGTGAACTCGTAAAACACAGGTAGAAAATGTGATCGACATTCGTGTTTAAAAAGCTAACTCAAAATTATTTATGAGTACGCATTATCTTTTTCATTTATAACATGCTGGGAGGGTTCATCGGCTGATAGGCATTTTACAGCGACTCCCCGCCAAGGCAGACGCGCGTGTGTATTACGGAGAAGTCGTCACTGTCTAGAATAAACCGCCACTGAAATCATCGCCTCGATTTTCGCATTACGTAAGGATTTCGTTTTATGATCGTTCGTGGTGAATAGCGTCATTCATCGCCAAGATTAATCTCTCGCTTTGCATTAGTAGCTTTAGCAGCTTCTACCTACGATACGTTGCAAAAATTGACCCCTCGAGAAGCGATCGCCGCGTTACGAAAAGAGGTCTGCAGGCAAACGAAACGAAATAACTCGATGCTTTTGAAGATACGCCCATAACGTCGGACGCACCTGCTTTGACCCTGGCCCTGAGAGAGAGATGTGTTTTTGGATGTAAAATGGCGTAGTATTAGGATGGGCGGATTTTTGCGAAATGCACCTGGTGGTGCCGCGTTTTTTTTTTACCTCGAGGTCAAAGGGAACCGAAAATTGCAGGCCAAGAAAATTTTCGAGGAAATGATTGTTTCCGCATATTACGTTTTTTTTTCTTTTTTACTCGTTCCGTTCACCCTTTCGAAATTGCCGGAGTCGTTTTCAAAGCGGTAGTAATGACATTGGAAAAGTCGAAATGACGGAGTTTGACTTTTGCCTTTATTTTCCGCTGATTGTTCGCAGCTTCCATTAGATGATGACGTCAATCCGGGAATTCACTTTTTGTTTTGTTGCGGAGGTTTATTGTTTCTCCTGTTCGTGCGTATTTTGACGTGGACGTGATACGTATTTTTCCGTGGTTTTTTTTCCTGCCATTCAATTTCTGTTTTTAGAAAGTGTGTGTGAGTTTTATGAATTTATGAAATGATTTATAGAATGCTATTGGAGATAGATATGTCGGATAAAATCAACGATTTGTGATCGAATTTTTACTTTCTCCATACGTTGTAATGGGAAAGTATTGTGATCACGAAAAAAATCGACTTCGAGATTTCAGCGGAAATACATGTTTTGAGGTCTCTAGATACGGTTAGACTATTTTCGGAATGATGTCTGTGTGCGTGAGTGTGTATGTGATTGTGGGCGCTCTAATTCGAAAAGTACTTGCCATACCCTTACCAAATTTCATATATAACACTTTAGCATGAGCACAAAGAACTGATTAGTTTTTTAACAATACCGGTTAACCGGAAGTCGAGGTTTATTCGGAACCCGATTCGGTTTTGGTGAAATATCTCCGTTAAAACATCATTGTTGTATATAAACAATTTGATACAAATGTTATAGAGAATGTAATTTCCTACAACTTTCATTTGAAACAATTTTCCATAGCAGTTATTGTTTAGGAATTATTTATAAATAATCGGTTTTTTCGGTTTCCGTCAAGTATCTTCCTAAAAACGTCGTTATTGGTAATCTTCGTGAGGACCAAAGTTGTAGAGAATAATATTTCTCCCAAGTTTTGTTTGAAACAAATTTTCATAGAACCTTCCTTTAGTAGATAATTAATTTATTCGTAAATTTCCAGTATACAGCGCCACCACCATGTAGCGGTGAATTCTGTAAACATATTCAAAATATACCTAATTTACGATACGAAATGATAATTTTGTCTCATAATGCAATTCATAATAATTTAAATATCTATACCCCAAATATGGAGAAAGTCGTTTTGGCCACATCAGATTTTTTAAAACGTGCTTAATACGCTTTGTAGCAGTGAGTGTGTTCGAGGTAATCCTCCGGGTATTTCATATAAAGTAAAACTTGTTTATAACGATCACGCCTAAAACGAAATCTTGGCTATAACGAAGAAATGTCTCGGTCCCTTGAACTTCTCCGTAAGGGCATTGGTTAAATTTCTCGGATGTAACGAACACGCATTTTACGAATTCTCGGCTGTAACGAACAAAAAATGGCAAAAAATGCCCCATATATAACGAATTTTTGCGAGCAGAGCGATAAGTAATGAATAGTTTCCGCCCGTTTACCGCGCACTTGTTCGTAGAGGTCCCCTTCCATACGAATTTCCACTCTCCCTTTATTTTGAAATTAATATTAAAAATGTGAAATGTTTATGTAAATTAATGACCATAATAATAATATTCATTGACCATTTAAAAAATCGTATGTAATAGCAGTCGAACATTTTACATGCCGCGAAGTTGATAAGCATCTCTTTGCATATGTAAGTACGGCATTGAAGTCGACTCACTGCAAATACAGTAAAAGCTATGTTATCCGTCTATCTTGGGGATTGTGGAAAGCCGATTAGGAGAAATAGCCGGTTAAGGGAGCGATTTTCGATTTTGACATCGCAAATTTAGCAATAACCAAACAAAATTGGGCTTAGGTTCACTATCGTACTCCCCAAACATAACTATGCATGGGGTTTGCATTTTCCATTTTAATTCTTCCACACGTAGTTAGATATACACACTATTTACCCATTCTTATTTAATACGTTGCTACGCTTACATGCAAAACAAAAAGACTATTGAAAAGTTAAGGGTGTCCTGGAAGTTTGGGGATTACGGCAGTGAACCTGTTCCCAAAATTGAATTTATTGGATTATATCTTTATTATTTATCTTTATTTACCCTATTAGAAAAGGACGAAATTATTTAATTCTTCTGAACATTTCTGTGAAAACCAATCAAATAATATTTTATCCAATTCCTCAATTTTTTACTTATGAAGCGTATGATGTTTATTAATTGATTTACTCGTCTCAGAAGATGACACAAATTTCATTAATTTAGCCTTATATTCCCTCAAATACGTATTAAACGAGTTTTACTGTGTGTGTGTATATATATATGCGGCTCCATCCTCAGCGGCAGGAATTCAGCCTTCCACTGGTCGAGTTATGTTTGGCGCTTTTAAGCGAGTTTAATATTTCATGAATTTTCCTTCCACGCTTTTCGCTTTTATTAATTTCTTAACGTTTTGATACTTAAAAAATTTACAAAAAGTTAATTAAATATTCCGCGTATTCTATCGATCGAATTCGAAAACGATTAAAAATGTTCGTGCGTTTATTAATGGGACGCGTAAATTAATAGGTGGATTTTTTTAAAGAAAATAATTGTTGTTCGAATGATGTTTGCGGGCGATTTCGAGAGAGAAAGAGAGCGTTTTCGGTCTGGTGGTTCTAAATCAAGTTTCAATCCAATAAATTTAATTTTGGATGACCTTACAACTCGTTTACCGAAATTGTGTTTCAAAAGGTTAGTGCGTTCGGCGTTTAATCGAAGCAGAGAGAGAGAGAGAGGGTGGGGGGGGAGGGGGGGGGGGGCGCTGAACATCAAAGGTAGACCGAGAAAATATTTCACGGGATCGATATCGATATATTTGCTTACTTTTGCGTCGCGAATGCGCGTGAACTTCGCCCTGTTAGGTTTTTCTGCCGGCAGAAAATAGGTAATCGGGGACGGATGGATGACATTCCGTCGAATTCGTGATTTCTCAGCGTTTCGTCCAAAGTTCGTTCAGTACGATCAATTTTACATGATGGTTTGTGTTATCGTTCAGGGGCTAACGAGAGAGACGGATTTTAAATAGCTCTTTGAATTTTGAAGGCTAATGATGGTACGAAACTTCAAAGGGAGTACATATATGAATTTGCCGGCAAAGCTGAATCGATAAAGTTAAATAGATAAATTCCGTTTTTGTTATCGCAGTTAGCGTTGTGTGTACGACTATACGAGGCTGCATCTAACTACCCTATTCCGTTTTCGTTTCCTTTGGCGGTTTTCGTGGTTTAAATAAATCAGATGTGAGCAAACTTTCCTACATGGTCGGTTGGATTCGAGCTTAAATCGGAAGTCACCTGGAGAGACCACAATATAAACGAAAACCGAGTCAGTACAAAGGATTAACATTTCAAAATTCATCGTCGTAATTTTACCGGAAAAAATACGCGAAATTGAACGTTAAATTATACGGAAAGCTCTTTTCCACCAAAGTTTCGCCGGCCGCATAAAAATGCTCTCAGTGGGTGCCGAAATAAAGTAAAGTCGATTATGTAACGGAGAATCACAATTAGATCTGCGTCCTAATGTAGGTCAAACTAGCTAGACCTGAATACCCACCGCAAACACATGTACAAAAAAAAGTGTGCGTCGCGGTTTAATCTGAGAATACAAAACTTTCGATATACCTATATATATCGACTTCCTACTTTTCGATTTTCTCCTCCTTTATTCCGATGTTCCCGGGTCTCTCTCTCTCTCCTCTTTATTTTTCCTCGGAGGAAAAAAAATCATTCATCGTCTGTTTTAACCAAACTCCACACCCCTGTAAAACTTCGCCCCGTCGCCAACGTCTCTTATTCACTCCCCTAAACTCATCTTCTCTCCATTCTGATTCCCTCCCTCTCCCCCATCTCCTCTCTCCCTCTTTCTCTCTCCACTTCAACCTCACTCCGACGCCGTTACGTCTCCTTCCTCTCCCTGCCTTTTTTATTCTGCTTCCGCCCCCCCCCCCCCCCTCCCACTCTGTCTCTCTACGACATTTTTCCCGTCATTTTTTATTCCCGTCCGCGTTTAAACCATTTTTTCCTCCGCTCTCTCTCTCTCCCTTTCTCTCTCCTTCCTCTCTTTCTCTGTATTTCCCTCCCTTTTTTCCTTCTTGTACATCGAAAGCCGCGTCGTCATCCTTCCTTTCAATCGCTTATGCACGCTTCCCATTTTCTCTCGTACAAGAAGAGCCGTATTCCTTCCCTCCCTGTTCAACCCCCTCCTTCTTGCCTTCTCTCCCACCTCCTCCTCCTCCTCTCTCTCTCATCGAAGGGTAATTTATCTCCGCCGATGTTACCTCAGCCCCTTCAACCAAAACGTCTCTCTCTCTCTCTACCTCTCCCCCTTTGTACGTCGTGCTTAAAAGCGTTCTTTCTCCTCCTCCCTCATGACGCCTCACCTCTTCATCCTTTCTCAATACATCTTTCTCCCTCTCCTCTCCCTCTATCTTGCTCTCTCTCTCTCCTTGTTCCCCGTCGCAACCTCTCATTCCATATGCTCCCCTCTCTTTCGAGGAATCTTACCTTCCCTCCGGCTCTTTTCTTCCTTTATTCTCACTCCTTCCATCCTCCTAGCTTCCCCTTCCTCCTGCATACTTCGCCAATCTCTCATTCCCTTCCCTCCTTCCTCCTCCCACTCTCCTTCCTTACCTTCATTCTCTACCCTCATTCCTCTCATTCCCTCCCTCCTTCCTCTCTCCTTCCCATCTCTCTTTCCTCTCCTCTTACTCCTCCATCTTTCCCCCATCTTTCCCCTTTTCCCCTTCTTTCCTACCTTCTTCCCCTCCATATTACCCCTCCCTATTACCCCTTCCTCCTTCCCCTCTCTCTATTTCCCCTTCTTCCCCTCCTTCCTTCCCCTCCATCTTTCCCCTTTTCCCCTTCTTTCCTACCTCATTCCCCTCCATATTACCCCTCCCTATTACCCCTCCCTATTACCCCTCCCTATTACCCTCCCTATTACCCCTTCCTCCTTACCCTCTCTCTTTCCCCTTTTCCCCTCTCTCCTTCCCCTCTCTCCTTCCCCTCCTCTTTCCCCTCCATCTTTCCCCTTTTCCTCTTCTTTCCTACCTCATTCCCCTCCATATTACCCCTCCCTATTACCCCTTCCTCCTCTCTCATTCCTCTCTCTCATCCCCTCTCTCCTTCCCCTCTCTCCTTCCCCTCTCTCCTTCCCCTCTCTCCTTCCCCTCTCTCCTTCCCCTCTCTCCTTCCCCTATCTCCTTCCCCTCCCTCCTACCCTCCCTCCTTCCCTTCCCTCTTACCCCTCCATCTTTCCCCCATCTTCCCCTCCTCTTTTCCCCTCCTTTCCTACCTCGTTGCCATCCCTCCTTCTCCCTATTACCCCTCCCTATTACCCTCCAAGATATCCCTCTCTTTTACCCCTCCCTCTTACTCCTTCCTCCTCCTTATCCTCCGTCTCTATCCTCCCTCCTTCCCCTTCCTCCTCCGTACTTCCTCCTTCCCCCCTCCTTCCTTACCCTCATTCTCCACTATCCTTCCCCTCCCTCCTTCCCCATCCCTTATTCTCCCTTCCATGTTGTGGGAGTTCGTCCTCGTGCAAATTTGCTTCATCATGGCGCAGGTCTGCCTCCTCCCTACCTTCTTTCTCGTCTCTCTCTCTCCTCCTCCGCCACCCTTTCTCTCTCTCTCTCTTTCTCTCTCCCCTTCTCACCCTCTATACTACTCCTCCTCCTTCCACGCACTCCTTCCTCTCGACATTAATTCCGTGCCGCTGACACACCTATCCCAGCTCTCTCCTCCCTCATCATCATCTCTCTCTCTCTCTCTCCCTTTCTCTTTCGCTCGCTCTCTCGGTGGTCCAATGATGATGATGTCTTCACTACGGCTCCGCGCTATTCCCGGAACACGTCTTTCCGACCGCTTCTGAAGTTATTTAATGTCTGACGGACGTCCTTCGCGTTTTTCGCCGTCGTTTTTCACCTTGCCGTCATCGGGTTGGGCGGAAATATGTGCGCGCGTATATAACAAAAAAACAAAACAACGACGTTCATTCGCGTGGTGGAGTTTTCGGAATGTTTTATGGGACTTTTGGGGCGTTTATTTAATATATGCCTGCCGATCGAGGTTAACGGCACAGTCGGTGCTTTTGCCTTAATTAATTTCCTCCGCGCAGCGATCCCTACATTTCAATATAGTTGGATGATTTTCGCCCCGATGAATTCAAATTAAACGGCTTTCTACGTCCCGCGAAGCGTTTTCCGTGATTGGTTTACGTAGATGATGGTGCTTTGCTGAGTGGTTCTGAAGACCGAATCTAAGCCTCTTTACGTTTCTCTGCCTTCGGATGTTTTATTCTTCGCGTGCTGTTAATTCCAGCAAATTCCGTGTCTTTTGACCGAACGTTGTTATATATTGAACACGTTTTGCGGGAGAAATAGTACACATAAAATTCCGCGGTTTTTATGACATTGAATGTTCGTTTTGGCGGTATACGAGCCTAATGTTTACGTAAGATAATAATAAAATGATTTGTTTAAGTAAACTTCCGTTTTAGTAAAACTTATTACGATAAATGATTTTATGGTTTGTTTATGAGGCGGAACTACATAATATGAAGAATCATACGCAGAAAATAAAATACATATTAATTCCTGCACTTGTTACTATTGGTTAATGTTTTATTTCGTACGATATACATCCTTTATATTTGTCAAATATTTTTAATGTTTATTTTTAGCTATTTCGTTGGTCGGAAGCAATTCTCTCTGAAACAAAAATGAACGTTATCTTCAACAGAGGAAAAGGAGAACGTAAAATATTTTAACACGACAATTTTTCTAGGTTGTGATCTCTGTAGCTGTCTTCATATGACAAGGTAGTTATTGTAAAGCAGAAAAACTTGATTCGTGATCATTAAAATGATTCCATCTTCGTTCTTCTAGCTCCTCTCCTTCTTCGACTCTCCATCTTCTTCTTTCCTTATGTTTTTCCACGTAAAATATCCTTCAATCGTTTTCATCTCTCCTTTCTATGCAAGTTCTCTTCTTTTTTTCCATTCGTACCTCTTTCTTTGTAAAGTGAATTTTCGTCCGCTGGAATTATATTACTTAAGCCAATGAAATCCGCGTTTTTTTCCCAATCCGCTTCCATTCTTCTTTTAATCACTTTACCGTTTTTTTATCTCTTTCCCCTCTTACATTTGATGTTTTTTTAACATCTAAACACTTGGTCCCACTGAATTATTAAACTCTTCCTTTTAGTCCTCGTTTTTTTTATCAGAAGTTCATTTCCGTGGTGTTTTTTTACAGTATTGTTTGCGCCCTTTCCTTTTTATTTATGAAGCCCTTCAGATCTTCTGATTTTGGGGAAGTATTTTTTTTACTGTGAGCCAGCTTCACTAAAAAAACCGTTTCAAGGATTATATAGCTTAGTACAGGGGTCTGCAAATTTATTTTATACATGGTGGGCCGCATTCATAGTTGGTTTTATGACTAGTTTGGTGAGCTGTGTGCACATTTTACTTTACCTAAAGATTCTGCGCTATCATGTTACTCTAACTGAAGCATACATAATTTGTTAATGTTAAAACAACACCTGAAAAGGTATTACTGCCATTATTTTTATTGAAAAGTATTAAAATACTAGTTAAGGTTCACCATTCGCTTTATCTTACTATTAATACTTTTCGGGCCGCATAAATTCTATAGCGATTGCCGTAGGTTTCCAGGTTTAGTAGATGCCGTAACTTACGTCAATGGATCGGAAAGGATTTTCGAGGGATACACCGAAGACGAAATATTTTTGCTTAATTTTTTTTATTTGATGCATGCAAACATTTAGGATTAACATTAATTATTGCGCCATTAAATTAAATGGTGGTCATATTTCGATATTAATGAAACATTCTCTTTTTAATTGTAGATATATATAAGGGTCAAATTAGATCGACTGCCTTTAACCCATTTTCATACGTATTAGTGTCTGTGTGTGTGCTTACGTGTCTGTGATGTCAGACATAATTGGCTTAATACTACTAATAAGTTTATTAACAATTAAACAAAGCACTAGATTAAATATTTTAGAAGATTCGCAGCATCACAAGTCCATCGAGGGAAAAAAAACATTCATCCCTTTGAAAAAAATTGTTTAGATTCGTTTTGAAATTCTTTTTCATTCCTCTTTACACACACATAATCGTTAGTCAATCGACGGATAGTACCTAATTTGATCTCCGTTCATCAAAAAAACGGGAACGCTTTTCTTTCCGCATTCGTCTGTAACAAACGCTTATTATTATTTCTCTAACACACACAAATTTAACGAAACTCATTGTCGGCACGTGAGCGATTCACAAAGCGAAATGAGAGAAAGAGAGAGAGAGAGATAAGATAAGATTAGAGAGAGAGAGAGAGAAGGAGGAGATGAGTAGGTAACACAATACGTTCTTCCTGTAGAGGAGAAGAACCCCTCCACTTTCACTTTCATGAAGAGATTAGGTCGGATTCTAATAAAAGGAATGTGCGTTCTCTCTCTCTCTCTCTCTCTCTCTCTCTCTCTCTCTCTCTCTCTCTTTCTCTCCATTCATCGCTAGGGATCTAAACGCGGATAAAACGGAAGAAAATCCCTTTTACTTTCATGTTAAATTAGTCAAATTCGAGTGAAATTGAAAGGGTTTTGGTTTTTTTTCCTCTCTCTCTCCCTTTTCACCCCCTCACTCCTCCTCCCCTCCCGCTTCACTCCGCTCGCTTCTAGCTTCCTCTCCGGATGAAACGGAATCACGTATTAGCTCGGACTGTGTTAATCGAGACTACTGCTTTAATATTAAAGGACGAAATGGGATGGGGGATGGATGCCTACTTTTCTGTTTTTTTATGTATCAAACTTTCGGCGCGGCCGTAAAATTTATCCGATCACATTCCCTTTCGTTTTTCATTGCATATTCATTATAACACACACACACACACGCGCGCACGCACATACATACATACAAATACATATATATGCATACATACATACATATATATATATATATATATATGCATTATTTACGCGGTTGTTTTTTTAGGCAAGGCTGCGCTCTCGTTCGTCTCCATGCGAATCGAATTGTAATGTCGGTTGTAAAAAGTCGTAAACGATCGAACCGCTCCGGTTTAATTTAATCAGTATGTCAATTTGTATTCATGTAAATTTATTTATTATTAATCCACCGTCGTCCATTTATTTCGAAAGTACCGTTATGAGGATTTTTTTACGTGGTGTAACTGTGGGATTTACATCTTCGTTTCTTTTTTTATATTGTCCGAGTAAAACAAAAACATTGATTAATCTGTCTCGTTTATTTTTTCCACATCTGTATATATTCATGAAGGGAAAAATCGTAAAAATATAATTTTTCTACGTGCATAATCTGCTTATACCCAAGGCTTTTTGCGAACGTAAATATAATATTTCTAAATTGTATTCCGTTCACATTTTTTGCATTAGTTTGATTATATTTGACGTGATTTTGGAGATGTTTTCCGATGACTCCTAGCAGCTGATCCATGCCATATGATAGTTTTCCAATTCTGTCTTTCCTTCTTTCTGTGTATGACGCTCTTAGAATCTTTCAATATCTCATCACTGGAAGCAGCTAGAGATAGGAAATTTGGTTTGGTCTTAAGTTGACCATATTAACTACTAGAAAATGTTATTACTTTTACATAAAGTATCCTAGGTTCGACTCCAGATATCCTTTCGTATTGCCATTTAAAAGCACGGGAAAAACGATTTTGACTGTGCAGACATTTATTCTTTTGCTCATTAAAATACCTAAATATTAACTTAGAAACTTCAAACAAAAACTAAAATACGAACAAAATTCTAAATTATTTTATTATTATGGTCTTTTATTGCACCTTGCCCTTTAAAATTTTTAAAATACGTAAAAGTGCGTATTTTTTTGATTTTAACGCTGAATCTAGCATGAGTTGCTATGCAACTGTAATGTTTTGTTATTAATTAATCAAGTCAGTGTGTTATAATATTTAACGTTACCCGTCATATGACGGGTTATTATTCTAGTCCCATATGATGCTCCAATGTTAACTATCTATCCTTGAATTTTGATGTTGGTCACTGTGGTCATTTTTGAGCTATTCTGTGTACGGATTGGCAGACAGACTGACAGACGGATGGATGAACTAAATATATAATTAATTTTTTTTAGAGAAATCCTCTAAAAAAAGAGGTGAATGTGTATCGTCTAATCGATCTCCCTTAGAGGAAATTAAATTTTGCATCCAAATAAACGTTTGAAATTCCATCCATCACTGATGCATATTTTATTGTGACCACAGTTTTATAACTCATCTTAATGACCTGCGAATTAAATTTCGCACTTCTGATCCAATCCCATGTTTTCTATTTTCCTCAATTTTTTTTGTTACAACTTAAATCGCTTCAATTTCCGTAAATATGAAGCGAATTTTTGGGACCATTTGTTTAATGGCGTTTAAAGTCGTTATTCCTTGGTATAAAAATCAATCGGTCATTTAATTGTAATTTGAAGCAGTAATGAGTTAAAAATGGACGTTAATTTCGGAAAATTGCTCGAATAGGGAAAACCTCCAAAAAAAAAAACACAACCATATCATAAAGGGGATATTTTAGAAATACAAAATCCTCGGTAAATTTTCGCTTAAATAGGAATTCTGTAGTAAATAAATTGATGTGTCCAACACATGACTTTCTCCATACGTAAGTTTGCTAACTAAAATAAAATAAATACGGCCATAAGAACAGTTCAAATTACACGCTTCAGCGCTAGCGATTCAATTGTTTTTTAAATTCACCTTTGCCGTCACTGCCACGCGCGCGAACTGCACACTATCCGTCAATTTCGAAGAAAATTGAATATCTCTTGAAATATTCCTCTTATGAAAATTTAAGTCAAACAAGAGGTAGAAAAAAATAATATCTACAACTTATATATATATAAATATATGTATGTATGTATGCATGCATGTATGTATGTATGTATGTATGTATGTATGTATGCGTGCGTGCGTGCGTGCGTGCGTGCGTGCGTGCGTGCGTGCGTGTGTGTGTGTGTGTGTGTGTGTGTGTCTGTGTTAACAAAAATTCAATTTTAAGCGAAATATGTAAGAAAACTAATATTTGACTTCCGGCTGACTGAATGTTATCAAAATCTTTTGAAATCTTTAGAATATACACGTATATAAAATCACAAATATAGAATTTCATGCTGATCTGATGAATAGTTTTTGAGTTAGAGCTCCGACAAAATTTGTCACACACATACGGACATACAGACAAACGGACACACAGACATCATCGAGAAAAAGGTCAAAACGTGTTCAGGGGACCACTAAACGTGTATTTCCGTTGAAATATCGAATTCGAATTTTTTCATGAAAACAAGACTTTCTCTATACTACGTATATGGAGAAAGTAAAAATGGGTAATTTTGCAAGATACTATATATACATGTAATATATACATACATATACACACACGTCTCTACTGATTATTGCCCTCTGTATATACCTATACATGACACAACGTTTGACTTTGCGATTTACTTTCAACGTTAATAAAACCAACTACAAATTTGATTTTTTTTAATGTATCGCCTTAAAATTAGTTCGGCATTTCTGCCATTCCCTGATTTAATCGCTAATAGAAGTTCGACTGTATCCCTAGAATAAACACATTTTTACGGAAAGTGACGATCTTTTTCCGGATTCGCGCCAGCGTTTGCTAAGACGCTGCTGCGCTTTAAATACTTAAATCTCTCCCTCCCTCTGAAAGTAACGAACGTTAACTATCTCAATAACACTTTATCATCCTCTTATCTCCCACACCCCCCCCCCCTTCCCCTCCTGTCTCTCTTTTTTTAATTTTATATCTCGATCCTTCTGTCTCTTAACTCGACTCCTTTATTCTCTCTCTCTCTCTCTCTCTCCTACTCTTTTCGCTAGCCCATTTCGACACTCTCAATTTGACCTCCCTCCTTCCTCTCTCCCCCCCCCCCCCCCTCTCTTGGGACAGAACGCCGCTCAGAACAACAGGTTGCCGATTTCAGCGGGGATGTGAAAGTAGGAGAAATACATATTAAAAAACCCGAAAGGACTCTGGGAGCGAGCGCGCTCCTCCGCGGAGGTGAAACAAGCAAGGAAACGAGTCATCCATTACGCAGATATATACCGCCATTTTTGCTGTGAGGGAGGGAGGGGGGGGGTGGAGAGGGGAGGAGGTGGAAGGAGGTTACCGTGGGTAAGGTCGTGCCATTCGAAGATTATATAGCTAGCTGGGTGGGATGAAAATATGATTGAAAGGTTGAAAGGAAAAGGTATAAAAAGAATTGGGAAGGATATAAGAAAAACAGGATGAAGGAGGGGAGTGGGTTTTGAGTGGGATTGGTTTACAGTGTGGGAGAGGATTTTATAGGAGGAAGTGGAGGAAAATATTATATTAATAACGTGATAACTCTTGTAAAACGGAGAGGGTGAGGTGGAGAGAGAGAGAGAAAGAGAGAGGAACAGGAGGAAAGGCGAAAACAAAGGAGGAACGTATGAATACATAGGATCAGTGGCGTAGCTAAGCATGCGCGGGCCCCCGGGCTATATTTTTTTCGGACCCCACTATAAGCGAACCTATTCCGTAGTATCAGGAGGAAAAACCGCCCTGATTTAAAGTGCGTAAGGTAAGGCTAGGTTAAAGAAAACCAAATGTAAACTCTTGACATTTTGGTCTCAACAGACAATTTCTTGCGGGCTCCCTTTAAGCACAGGCCCCGGAGCTTCGCCCGGGCTGCCAGGGCGGTATCTACGCCGCTGCGTAGGATGTTGAAAGGAGAGGATAACGTACGGCAGTGATGCCCGAATTACGGCCCTCGGGGCCACATCCGACCCGTCATGAATTTAATTATTGAAAGTAAAATTTTAACAAAATGAAATTAGAAAATTATAAAAATAACATATTTTGGTCTTTGCCTCTTTGTTCCCATTATAGATAAGTACATTTAAAACAAACCAAGCAATATTGACCTCCTTCCTTAAAATTAAACTTCTATTTTCGATTGGGTGTGACCCTTGAAGAGGGCAGAGGTGGGCTATGTGGCCCTTGAAGCCGAAAAGTTTGGTCGCCACTGATGCAGGGAAACAGCGAGGTAAATAAGTTGGAATTATAGAAAGGAGTGGATGGAAGATGCGTGGATGGTGAAGAATGACAGTGGAAGGAATTTGAGAAATAAAGAAAACTTAGAGGAAAATGTGGGAACGGAAGAAGCTGTGTTGGAAGGAAAAAGAATTATTGCCGCTGGAGGTTGGAGGAGTGCGATGGAGAAAATATGTGCTAAGCAGTTAGACCAGGACGAGGATGTCATCAACAGTGGCCTGTGTTGGGTCGAAAATTGCAACTTGGATGTTGTTCGAAGGCGAACGGGCATCAGTCATCATCATCATCTTTTACGGTTAATTTGTTTACGACGGAGCCTCATCGTCAGATCGTGAGCCTTTGCTCATTGGCGAAAGTTAATACAAGAAATTTCTCATTACAAAAAAAAACCATTTCCGGAACTGGAATCTAGACAGCTGTGATAGAATATTTTTACCTTTCGTATAACGTTCTTCTGCATTTTCATGTGAATTTCCTTTATCTTTAATCAGATTATTTCTTTCGCCGCTTTCGTTCTGTTCTTTTTGTTCAATTTTAGCGATTTTTTTACAAATCACTTATGGGTCATTCCACGTCAGATGGGACAGGTGTTGACCCTCACCCTCGCGGATTTTGACGAAAATTGGAGGATGAGTTTGTCTGGGGCTCAAACCAACTCATACCAAACCATTTCGTAACAAAGTGATTTTTGGTCGATTTAGGAGGGGGGTTCAATTTGGCGTGGTTCAAATCATCTTAATTTTATTTTTGCAATATCTCCGGACCTATTAGCGATAGAGGCATGCAGTTTTGCTCATTATCAAGAGAATGCATTGTAGATTACTAATCGTATTTAATTTTTTTAATTTAAGAATATTTTGTTTAAATATTTACATTGTTTAATTTTAAAATTTAAATAATTAAAATACCGCACTTTTTATTTTAGCCGTTTTCAGTTATTTTGTACCTCTAAATATGCTCTTTGAAATCACAAAATTTGGTAACAGTTTTTTTCCATTTAAGGGAGATAGTGGGTTTCGAAATTTGACAAGTGCCAACCGTGGGCACTGAACCGGCGAAGTAAGGCACTCTTAGCTGCTCTTATTATTTCCTTGAACCTCCGACAAGGCTCCACAAAGTACAACCAGGCAATGGGGCATGTCACCGAAACCTTCCCCTCCCCTCCTCCTCTTATTCCTTTAAAGACCCCCTCATCTTCCCTCCCCCTCACGTGCTTCTGCGACGCGCCCGGTGTAGTTGCTCTCACGGTAGGAAAGTTAATGCTCTGTCCACTGTCAGTAGGGAGCTAGACAGTAAATGCCGTTTAAGATTTTCCGGTGTGATAGAAGGGATGAAAATTTGTCCGTCCTGCAAGATAAGGCTCATCAAGTGCTTAAGTTCACCGCTTATTGGGCAAGCACTCAGTCACTCTGGAAGCGGTCTCTCATCAAGTGAACGGTCTTCGGAAGCGGTAGGATCATTGCTGGTATGTTAGCCAACGACATCTGCACAGTCGATGCACATGGAGGTCACACTTCCGAGCACTTCACGAGAAGAAGGAACACCATCAGAGTATAGCAGTTACTGTGTTAATGCATCCAGGAGCACATCGTCTTCTGACAGCGAGCATGGAGAGAGCAGTGTACCTATATGCTCACTAAGAAAGTCTGATGTCCTCGAGAAGTTGAATCAAAGCCTTACAGCTCTCGGAGAGTCACCTATCGTTGCCAGGAAACTAGGAAGATCCAGGTATGGTGCAAGTAAGTTAAAGAAGACTGAGTCAGCATACAGACATTCACTGCAGGAGGCTATGGGGAAACGTGTTAAGGAAGATGGTTCAGAATTGAGTGATGAAAATATTGATTATGAAGAAGCTGGACGGGTTGTCCTGAAACAACTGAAAGAGAAGTTTCTTGCAGCCACTTCAATGAGCGAGAAGACAATGATCCTGTCTGTTTCACCAAAAAATTGGAGCAGAAATAGGATAATGTCGTACTTCGGGGCAATGAAGTATATGGTGGTCAAGATGAAGGAGTGTGTCAAGGAAAAGGGTATTCTGTGTTCGCCTAAGGAGAGACACGCAGAGGCAATAGAGATGCCAAGGCAGAAGAATAGAGCGTTCCATCAGTTCCAAAATATTTCCAACAATATTGGGCAGTAAAACAGATTAACTGGAACCCTTGTTTGTGAATAAACGTGTGAGAAAACAATTATTGAATGACCTAAATAAATATCTCAATCAGATTAATGTTCCTTTTTAATGAATTGTCCTTTCTCGCTATCGGCCGTGAGAGCAACTACACGGGGCGCGTCACAGAAGCACGTGAGGGGGAGGGAAGATGAGGGGGTCTTTAAAGGAATAAGAGGAGGAGGGGAGGGGAAGGTTTCGGTGACATGCCCCATTGCCTGGTTGTACTTTGTGGAGCCTTGTCGGAGGTTCAAGGAAATAATAAGAGCAGCTAAGAGTGCCTTACTTCGCCGGTTCAGTGCCCACGGTTGGCACTTGTCAAATTTCGAAACCCACTATCTCCCTTAAATGGAAAAAAACTGTTACCAAATTTTGTGATTTCAAAGAGCATATTTAGAGGTACAAAATAACTGAAAACGGCTAAAATAAAAAGTGCGGTATTTTAATTATTTAAATTTTAAAATTAAACAATGTAAATATTTAAACAAAATATTCTTAAATTAAAAAAATTAAATACGATTAGTAATCTACAATGCATTCTCTTGATAATGAGCAAAACTGCATGCCTCTATCGCTAATAGGTCCGGAGATATTGCAAAAATAAAATTAAGATGATTTGAACCACGCCAAATTGAACCCCCCTCCTAAATCGACCAAAAATCACTTTGTTACGAAATGGTTTGGTATGAGTTGGTTTGAGCCCCAGACAAACTCATCCTCCAATTTTCGTCAAAATCCGCGAGGGTGAGGGTCAACACCTGTCCCATCTGACGTGGAATGACCCTTATGTATTCACTTTGTCTGTCCGTCCGTCCGTTCGACTGTGCAGACGATATCTCTGAAACGGTTCAACCTGGAGAAACCAAATTTTCAGGATAATTTACTACATATGAGAGCTACATGTGGCAGTAATATGGTAGGCCGGGATCAGTTGCTGGGGGATAAGTTGGTCCCATTATTGACCCATAAGAAAGGCACGTAAATCAGTTATGAGGCTTATACGCATATTTGTTCTTTTATAATTATTTCCCGTCAATATTCGAACTCAGGACTTAAACTGTCGGAAAGTTTAGAAATTGTAGTTTATTATTTTTTTCAAGACGGAGTTCAAATTCCTGTAGATTTAGTTTTTATCGGGAAAAAAGTGGGAGTTTTTCTTGGTCTCAACAATCGACTGCCATGGCAACGAGCTTAATGATTTCATACGGGGAAGCTTTTAATGGGAATCAGAGGGCTATATTATATTGTCATTAATATTAAACTATGACCAATGGAAGAAACTTATTTTTTGTAAAAAAATCGCCTTATAACATCTGCTTTCGCAGTACCTTCCTAACTTGTTTATCAAGTATTTCTATTTCGGTTACCCTTTTCCTTCCTCCCTTCTCTGCTATATGACAACTCTGATCTTATTAGCTTTCGTTCTCAACATCTCATGTACTTCTCATCATCAAATAATAATAATGGGACAGTGTCTGGCTTTTTGTCTGTATCTTTGCAAATAAGATCATCGCTTGGTCCTGCCACATTTCGGCTGTTATAATAACTGCAAGGAGCTTTCAGAAGACAGTCAGGCTATTTCCTCATTGTTTTATATTTAAATGCAGATATTAATAATCAACCTATCTATAATTCTTCCGTTGATATTTCAACGGGAATTACACTAGTCTTATATATTACTCCCTCGTCCCATTACTATTCTCAGACGCTTCCCGAGATAATTCTCACGACCATAGAGCACTCCGAAGCACTCGAATCTATCGCGGCGATGTTTGCGGAGTTTCAAAAGAAAAAGAGAGGACGACTTCCTCTGAATGCTCGCAGTGTGCTACAGTCCTCTAATTTCTCGTCCACCTTTTTTTTTAACCCAGCATCTCTTTAACTACTTTCCTTTCGCGTAGAACACACACTCTCTCTCTCATAGGACGACTACACGCGCAAAAGAAGCGGCGTTTTGCGGCGTCACCTGTCGAAAATCCACCAAAGTGCACCTAAGATTGTTTCCATCGTCTGCGGTTCCAGTTCATTCGTCCAGGTCTCGAAAGTTCTGTATCAAAAAGCAAAAAATTATATATATATATACATACATTTTTATTCCGGTAAGGGATTTCCTTCGCGAATGTAGTAAAACTTTTGTAAGTAGAAATATTTTCGGAGTTTTTTTTTTTTTTAATTTATAGTATTGCCAGGACGTTCTCGAAAGAGAGATGAGTGGGAGAGTTAATATTTTATATCCACAAAATGGAAACAGGTAAAAAAAATTAGAAGGAAAAAAAAGGTCTACCGGACCGCCGTAATAAATTACTTTTGAGGCTATAATTAGATCCGGCGAGAGATGTGGAAAGAGAGGGATAGGTAGAGAGAGTTGGGAAAAGGAATTCCTAATGAACCTATTTACCATTCGCAAAACTCTCTCTCTCTCTCTCTAAAAAATAAACCCGAAGATGCGTTTTATCCTTTTCAACTATATCCGACGTTTTCTCTCTTTTTTTGCCAGATCCTAATTCGCGGCATTCTCTCTCTCTCTTCTTTCCTCCTAAAGCCACCTCTCTTTCTCTCTCTCTCTCTCTTTGACAGCCGACCTACTCACTTTAATTCCCTTATTCGCCCTTGCACACCATTCGAGGACTTTTTTGATCCCTCCCATTCCGTCATCATCATTTGGCTCGCTGCCCACCTACACGATTTTTTCTCTCTCTCTCTCTTCCTCCTTCGCCTTCTTTTTCCAAATTAACATACCACGCCATACAGTCCTCGCAGTATATATGTATGCATGTATGTATGTGTGTATGTATACGTATTTATATATATATATATACGTACACACACACATATAGAGTAAACTCCCAGTTATCCGGCACTCATGCAACCGGAATTCTCAAGCAACCGGCATTTCTTGCCTCTTGACTTTTTATTACATCTGGTTCGAAATGTTACTGATAAAATTGGCGTTTTCGGCAATTTTTTGTTTACGTCTAATTCGGAATGTCACCGCCAAAATTTGCGTTTTCAGCAGTCGCAATACACAGTTGTGTATGTTTCTTGAACTCGGTGTTTGCGTTAAATAAAATATTTCGCACACCCATTTTAAATGCCTCCTAAAACTCCATTATGCGCTAAATGTAATAAACGGAAACGGGTTGTGCTAACCTTAACCCAGAAACTTGATATAATAAAACGTTGAGAGAAAAGTGAGAACTGCAATGTCTGAATGAAAGGGTTCACTGTCGGTTCTTCAACTATTTATGACATTATGGCACAGGACGAAAGTCGTTACATCTTCTGAGACAACTAGAAGAGTTGAATATCGATATTGGTATTTATAAATGGTTTTCTATAAAGCGTTTTGAGAGAGCTCATATTTCTGAAGTAGTGTTGATTTAAAAGGCCAAAGATTTTTATGAACAAATGAAGATTGGTAAACCGTGTTCATTTTCAGATGGATGGCTAACGCGTTTTAATCAGACGTCTAGATATTTCGGGTAATAAAAAATCAGCCGACCAAGAAGCTGCCGATAAATTTTGTGAATTTTTTTAAACATAAGTTAAGGAATATATAACTATCCAACACGTTTAATTGCATTATTTTAATATTTACTAACTGCACTGTATTTAATGGTATCATGATTGCATGTGACTATTCGCTTCTCTTTTGCTTAATATAAATTTGCCCAAAGAATTTCTGTTAATACAGAAAAAATACAATTCTGCATCTGTTCCTTATTTTGGTATCCAAATGCTTTATTGAAGCCTATCCAATAAAACTCTCAAGCAACCGGAATTTTCACTTAACCGGAAAACCCAATTCACTGGTCATTCCGGATAACTGGAAGTTTATTGTGTGTTGTGTGTGTGTGTGTGTGTGTGTGTGTGTGTCTGCGTGTGTTTATATATGTGTGTGTGCGAGTGACTGATGAAAGAGGTTTCTACTCTGGAATTTTATAGAGAATACACATAGCTAAAATTCATGACGTACATGTACGATAGAGGAGCATCCAGCGACCCAAATTTTTCCACCGAAGAGGACGCGTGATTCTCTAGAATTTTTGACACGGAGCCAACGTGTTGATCAGCCTCCGCTGCCATGGAAAGGATGCGTCGGCGTGTGAAATGCTTAGTGTGCCCGCGCGTGTTCGTCCTCCACTGAGATTATTTTTATTTATATTTTGTGTGATTTCTGTTCCATTTCATGTTCACAAATATGCAGTTTTCTTACGAATTGAAGTTTTAATGAGCAAGGTCAAAATGGCCACGTATTGCCCAATTACTATTCTTTCTTAAATAATAATAATAATTTATTTTTCGCGCGAAGGTTTATCCAGTGACCTGTGTTGCTGTAAATACATTAATGATACGTTACTACAACATTAATAGCACATTAAATTCGAACGTCAAAAGTAAAGGTTATATCTACTGATTAATTTAATATTTAAATTGGGTGGAGAAAAAATACTTCGTATTTCATTATCATTATAGGAATATCAATTGTAATGGACGCGATCGCATTCCTACGTGCCCATACAGCAGGATTGGAACTCGTGACCTCGTGTCAGGGTCGGACACCAGTCATATTATGGCGATAATGAAATGGATTGCTTAGTGTATTTCGTAGCTCTAATTAGTATACTGGAGTTACCACATAACGTGCCACCGAACTGCATTTCAAACAGCAATAGATGCTCCCTAGAAACACGCTCCTGATCTGCTCAGGAAAGCGTAACTAGAACCGTGTTACTAACGGCAACAATGCTCTAACAATATTTACCATAGCTTTGCTAAAATTAGAAGCGTCGTAATCTGGTGGAAATGCTTTTACAATGGTCGCCATACGAACGGAAAAGGACAGCAGTGGGGGAATAGCAACGGTTTCCGCCTTTTTTCTCCCCTCCATCTGCCGCCGAAGCAGCCGTTTCGCTCTGTCTCTACGCCTATTTTTTGCCATATTTTTTTCTCCGCGTTTGTATTAACTCAGGTCACTATTATATTAAACGCGTGTATTCTTATCTCATGGCAAAAAAAATAATCTACCGAATCGCAAAACTCTTTCACGGCTGGGATATATATATATATATATATATATATGTTACGCAAGCGAGGACGACCGCCACGAGAAGTGCTACCAGAAGCGAGACGGAGAAGGAGAGTACTAAGAGATCACGTGACGCGAGAGAGAAGAGTGTGTGACGGGACTCGTGGTAGTGTGGGCCGTGTGTTGGCTCGTGGAAGAGCTTCTGCTGGAGAGCAGAATGCTGGTGTAATTCGGGTTAAATAAAGTTGGAGTCCCTTGGACGTGTTGTGTTATTTCGGGTGTGCCTCCCCGAGGAGGAAGTTGGAGAGTGGTGTAGTGTTTTCCGACAGAGCAGCGGCGGGATCGGGATCAGATAAGGATAAGAAGATCAAAAACCAGTTTTCGGAAAAGAGCACGTCGTGAGAGAGCCGACTGTTTGCCGATGAAGACTGTACTCCTCCGTAAGTACGTGAAAGAAAAGTGATTCCCGAGTGAACAATACCCCAAGTATAACTAGGGTTGTGAGCGTCGAAACAGACCTAAAAAAGCGAAATTAGCGAAAAAAAAGCGACCGCATGGCGTTTAGTGGGGAACCGGAAATGACGTATCCAGTGGCGGGAACAGGAGTAAGCGAGGCGTTCTTGACGCGAGCAGCGAGCTTTCCTGAGCTACCGAGAGCGATGTCGACGCCCTCTGTGACCCGACCAAAGAACCACTTAGCGCCTAGGGCGAGCGATAACGACATTGAACGTGAGATTCTACGACGAGAAAGACAGTTGCTGGAGAGAGAGCGCGCGTTGTTAGACCGCGAAAGAGAAATAATGGAAGCGGGACATTGTAGTACGATGGCGACAACTGTAGTTGCTCACCGAGACATGGCGGAAAGATTGTTGCCCGAGTTTGACGCGTCGACGACCTTAGGATTTACCGCCGAACAGTGGGTGCGGCGAGTGGAAGGGGTCGCTTCCGCGTATTCGTGGGACAATTCCGTATTGCTTACTCATGCGGTGAATAAGCTGAAAGGAGTAGCTAAATTGTGGTTAAATAGTGTCGCGGAAGAAGTGTATTCTTGGGAGACTTTTAAAGAAAGGTTACTTTATAGCTTCCCATCAACAGCTGATCAGGCCGATGTCCACATGAGTCTCACGAAGAGGAAGAAGCAGCGCGACGAAACCTATGAGTCATACGTGTATGCCATGAAAGCGATAGCGCGACGAGGTAACATAGATAAAGAATCCTTGATTAAATACATTTTGAACGGCTTAGGTGACAAGGAATTAGTAAGGTCGCTGGCTTTGTGTGAGTTCAAAGATGTTGAAGGGTTACTGCTCAAGATAAAGCGCTATGAAAGTATTACAGAAAGAGCGAGATTAGGTGAAAGACAGTTTTTAGCTAACCGTTATAGTGTCCCAATTGAACCGCCAAACGAAGGCAATGTGGTGAGGAGAAATAAGCAGACAACGCAGGCGAGGTGTTATAATTGTAACGGCCAGGGACACATGGCTAAGGATTGCCCAGAACGACAGCAGAGCAGGCGATGTTTCCGATGCAATAAAGAGGGACACATGATGAAGGAATGCCCTCAGGGAACCCAAGTTAATAGACAGAATTTGGAAATGAAAAGGCGAGTCCAAAGAATTTCGGTGCCGAACGACCAAATTAAAGACGAATATTATAAATGGATAAAGGTTAATGATGAACAAGTTGTTGGGTTCATTGATTTAGGGAGCGATGTTGTGACCATGAGGCAAGATGTCGCTGAACAGCTAGGTGTAGAATACTTTGCGAGTCAAAAAAGTCTGATTGGATTCGGCTGTGGGAAAAGTAACGTAATAGGCTCCAAACAGTTAACCCTTGTTGTGGACGACGTAAGCATTGAGGTAGAAGTGCTTGTGGTCCCAAACTGTTCGCAAGACGATGCCATAATTCTAGGACGAAGCGCCCTAGACCAATCGGGGATTCGAGTTGAGAAGAGCTATCAGAAACTTGTAATTAGGAGAGAGACTGATGGGCAGGAGGAAGAAAGTAACTTCGAAGCCAAAGTTCGAAATGTCAAAGAGAGGGCCGGGATAGAAATGGAAGAAATAAATTTGAATAACGACCTGTCTGAAGAGGAGAAGGATGCGGTATACGAAATGGTGAATGAGTATCGAGAATGTTTTGCGAAAAATTTGAGTGAACTGGGTACAGTAGAGTCTGCCAGTTTCGAGATAGAATTGTTGGATAACCACCCTATGAATTTAAGACCGTATCGCCTACCGTACGCCCAAAGAGCGACTATGCAAAAGGCAGTCGATGAGTTAATGAAAATGGGTATCGTGCAGGAGTCGACATCAGAATACGCAAGCCCAGCATTGTTAGTGAAGAAAGCTAACGGAGAAGACCGGCTGTGCGTCGATTACAGAGCATTGAATTTGAAGACGAAAAAAATAAAATTCCCCATGCCAGCCATTGAGGAACAATTAGACGCGCTTGCAGGAAACAGTTATTTTACCATTTTAGACTTGGCGTCGGGATACTATCAAATCCCTGTAGCCCCAGAGACGAGACCCTTGACAGCTTTTGTCACCTCAAGTGGACTGTACGAGTTCACAAAAATGCCTTTCGGAGTAGTAAACGCACCTGCAGTGTTTAATCAAGTGATGAAAAGGGTAGTGCGAATGACAAAACCAGGAGAGGTCCTAGTCTATATGGATGATCTGTTGATACCCAGCAAAACGGTGAAGGAAGGGTTAGAGAGATTAGAAAGACTGTTGCAAGTACTGAAGAAATTGGGGCTAGCGCTAAAAGTATCAAAATGTGAATTTTTCAAAACTAAAGTAGACTATTTGGGCTTTGAAATAACCAAAGATGGGATCCGACCAGGCGAGAGAAAAATTCAGGCAGTTAAAGAATTTCGAAGGCCGGAGAATGTTCACGAAGTGCGACAATTTAGTGGTTTGACGAGCTTCTTTAGAAGATTTGTATTAGGATTCGCTACGTTAAGCAAGCCGTTAACGCTCTTGACGAAGAGAGATACGGTATTCGAGTGGACAGAGAAACAAGAAAACGCATTTCAAGAGCTGAAGAAAAGATTAATCGAGCGTCCGGCACTTGCGTTGTTTGATGTAAATGCCGAACATGAAGTTCACACTGACGCCAGTAAGAATGGACTAGCGGGGATTATCTTACAGCGTCGAGAAGGAGAATCTCAAAAACCTGTGGCATATTATAGCCGACAGACGACAGATCTAGAGAAGAACTATCACAGTTATGAGCTAGAAGCGTTGGCAGTAGTTGAAGCCGTAGACAAATTTCGAATGTATTTATTGAACAGACCCTTCAAAGTTGTTACTGACTGTAATGCTTTAAAGACCACCATGTCCAAGAAAGAATTGTTACCGCGGATAGCGAGGTGGTGGCTTCGATTACAAGAGTATGATTTCACGATCGAGTACCGACCAGGACGCAACATGAGTCACGTTGATGCCCTCAGTCGAAATCCCGTGGGAGATTCCGAGGAACCGGATACAGCAGACTTGAAAATCTTCACGTTGCGAATAAATCAGGACGATTGGTTACTAACGATGCAGCTGCAGGATGTAGCTATCCAGAAAATACATCGTACCTTACAGCAACCTGCGGTCGCCAATGAGGATAGGCAGATCCACACAGACTATGTGCTGAAAGACAACCGTGTCTGTAGAAAGGTAGACGGTGGGGTCCGTTGGGTTGTGCCTAAGAACTCTATTTGGCGCATTCTAAAGGGAAGTCATGATGACATGGGACATTACGCAGAAGAGAAAACCCTAGAACACGTGAAGAGATATTTTTGGTTTCCGAAGATGAGAAGAAGGGTAAAGAAATATATTGCAGCTTGCATTGAGTGTGCTTATCATAAGAGACCGGGAGGTAAAAAAGAGGGGCAGTTGCACAGTTTAGAGCGTGTAGCCATCCCATTTCACACAGTTCACGTGGACCACTTAGGGCCATTCCCAAGGAGTAAAAGGGGCAACGAGTATGTTCTCGTGTATCAAGACAACTTTACAAAGTTCATCCTACTAAAGGCAGTGAAAACCACAAAAACCAAACCAGTGTGCGAAGCTATCAGTGAGATTACGAGCTTATTTGGGTGTCCTGAGCGTTTAATTACAGATCGAGGTACGGCATTTACAGCGAAGGAATTTGAAGAATTATGCGAAAGAAACCAGATAAAGCATATAAAGAATGCGACTGCTACCCCTCGAGCAAATGGACAAGTAGAGCGATCAAACGCATCCATTACAAACGCCATATCCACTATGTATGCACAAGAGGATGGAGGCGACTGGGACACGAATTTGAGAAACATCCAATTCGCCATGAATTCTATGTCAAATAAAACTACTGAGAAGAGCGCTTATGAGCTATTGTTTGCTTATAACCCAAGGAATTCATTGCAAAACCGTGTTATATTGGCGTTGCAAGAAAGCGAACTCGATGAGACTAGAGAGACCTTAGGCGAAGCAAGGGAAAAAGCGTTAGTAAAGATATCAGAGACGCAGAAAAAACAGAAGGAGCGTTACGATCAAAGACATAAGGTGCCGAGAGTGTACCAAAAGGGAGATTTAGTCATCGTAGAACGAGAAGCGCAAGCGACAGGGTGTTCGCGAAAATTAGCTCCGAAATTTAAGGGTCCGTATCTTGTCTCAGAAGTGCTAGCGCGAGATAGGTATTCTCTCATGGATATACCAGGGGCAAAGAGGACACAGCGAGCGTTCAATTCCGTGTTTAGTGCAGACCGAATGAAACCCTGGTGTAAGCCCCCCCAAGGCGAAGTAGGAGATGACGACCAGGCCGACGAGAGCCAGGACGAGGGAGATGACGACCAGGCCGCGGACAGCAGAGGGAAAGAAGACGAGAAGCGGATGGAGAACGGCGCGAGCGCCAGAGGAGCAGTTCAACCGGAGGCAGACCGGACCGGGACCGAGGACGGCCCCGATGTCAGGAAAGGCCGACTGTTACGCAAGCGAGGACGACCGCCACGAGAAGTGCTACCAGAAGCGAGACGGAGAAGGAGAGTACTAAGAGATCACGTGACGCGAGAGAGAAGAGTGTGTGACGGGACTCGTGGTAGTGTGGGCCGTGTGTTGGCTCGTGGAAGAGCTTCTGCTGGAGAGCAGAATGCTGGTGTAATTCGGGTTAAATAAAGTTGGAGTCCCTTGGACGTGTTGTGTTATTTCGGGTGTGCCTCCCCGAGGAGGAAGTTGGAGAGTGGTGTAGTGTTTTCTGACATATATATATATATATATATATATATAGGGCGTCTTCGTGCACATTTTAAAACGTCTGCAGTCGATTTGATAAAGAATTTGCGGACGAGTGACCGTATTCTGATGAACTCTGTCATAATTTGCGCTTAGGATGTAAAACAAGCATGGGAGGAATTTCAGGGTAATTTTCATATATTCTTTTCCACAAAAAACATCGCAAGTAAATATTATCGTGTTCGGCCAAAAATCAGGAAAAATCTTAAGAAAAATATCGATATTATAACTTAAATTCTCGCGGAATCGAGCATGAGTTTTCATATCCGGTGCGCTATCCACAAATGTTTCATCCATACTTACAATTAGAGGTTTCCCGGCAAAAAAATCTTTTCTTTCTAGCGTGAATAGTAGGAGTAGCGAAGTTCTGGTTAATTCACTGATAACTCTCCTGCAACTGATCCTATATCCTGGCCCTTTCAGAGATTCAGAGAGGCCCGGGCCACTTCCAGATTTTGAGGCCCCTGGTAACAATAAAAATTTTAAATAAGCCCCATTAAAAAAAATTATTGTTATCAACAAATCAAAATTAATTCTAATCTGAATAAGGAGGGTCTGACGAAAACCCATATTTTTCCATTTATTTAGATGTCATACCGGCCGCAAAATATAAGAAGTCTCTCAACTTGGCTCCCCTTGAGCTTGAGGCCCGGACCATATGGTCCTCCTGCCCCCCCCCCCCTCTTCCCCCTCTGATTGACTCGGTCTATATCCACAAAATATTTACACTGTATAGCCCTCATATATACCGACCTATCCTGTAAAGTTGACTTCTTCAGGTTACAGAGATATTGACCGCATGGACGGACGGACAGACAGACAAACCGAAAATACAAGCGAATTTTTTTATTCAATAAAGAAAAGCGCTAAAAACTTTGTTCCAGTTTGTAAGTGCCACGAAATTATGTTTATCTTTTGAAAGGTTGCCGCGACTACAAAAATTTGGGAACCACCATACGCTAAATGATGGAAGCGATTTTATTTAGGAAAAAGTAGCGCTAAAAGGAAAAGAAACATCCTAAACTCTAACCAAAAAAAAAAAAGGCGCACGAACCGAAGGCACGTGGAAAACCAACGCATGAGAAATTTGAAAGTCAATAAAAACCTTTCGAAGTGGGATGTCGCCTCAAACCGCGCCTCGGTCATTAAAAAGACGCGGTCGATCGCAGCGACTCTTCAAAACACGCTTTTGTTTGCGAGGAAAATGTATTCAGGAAGAGAGAGAGAGAGAGAGAGAGAAAGAGAGAAAGCGAGAGATAATTGGGCGTTGATGCGAGAGGAGACAAATGGTTGGTGCATGCGCGAGGTCGGATTGTTAAAGCAATAATTTTCTTTAAATCATATTCAAAATTAGCACCAATTCCAGATATAAATATACTTATCCCGCCAATCAACAGTATATATTTAGAAAATTGTTATGACGTGTTGCGTTCGGAGAAGGCGATCTCACGAGACAAAAGGGCCAAAGGATTGAAGAAAATTTGCTCGCAGAGGTGGGAATTGGAGGTGGACTTCCTTATTCTTTTTCTCTCCGACATAGTTTCTTCGTACGTACGTATAAGTATCTCATTCCTTTTTAGGCGCGTTTCGCTTCCAGCGTGAGCGCCTATTATCGTCGGTCTGTCCGTGTCTGTCTGTCAGTTCGTCCGTCCGTCCGTCCGCATGTTCGTTCTCGGCTTCTACCGAACGGATTTTCATGACATTTTATATTAAGGACTTACAATCAAGTGTAATAATAAAATCGGAAAAATGAATCACGTACACCAATCAGGGGTACCACTTTACTGGTGACAAAAAATTAAATTTTCGTCATATCTCGTAAAGTATTGCTCATATCAAAATATTTTTCAAATAAAAGTTGTAGGACTGGTAAAGAAGAGTATTTCCTTTTCTATACATTATTGTCGTAGGAGTAGCCGTTATTGAAAAAATCAAACAAAAATGTCTTAGTTCGAGTTGAACTTGTTAGAAATTTTCTTTCATGGTTACTTCTACATTGTTGCTAAAATAAACAATCTCACAAACAAACGTTTAATTTACTTACGTGTGCATGCACTGTTTTTAAATAGGAATAAAATGGATTATTTATGAAAAAGAAAAGAACTTTAAAACGCTATTTCCCTTACGTGCAGGTATATAATTTCTTTCTAATACTCCATTGCACGAAACGAAAACCATAATTTCACGGAAAAAGTATGGAATTTTGACTATGTTAAATTATGCCGATCGCTTTTTCATCGTGGTTTCGCGGACCGCATAAAACGCTTCGGGGGTCGCATGAGGCCCGCGGGCCGTACTAAGTTGCCGACCCCTGAATTACATCATACGAGACAGCCATGAGGAAGCAAAGCAATAGGGAAGAATGTAATAATTTTTATTATTTATAAATTAATTATTTTATTAACAATTAATGGTGTGACATTTTTATATTGTTATGTATGCAGTTTTTAGTCTTGTAGGTTTTGTGTTTTAAAGGAGCCATTTATTATTACCACATACATTCCGCTATGCATTTTGAACCATTCGTTTAACATTTACGTCGCCTTTCTTTTCCAATATCTGTGCATTTTTTCATTCCTTTTTATATCCTCTCTTTTTATTCCAAATTCTTTTATTTGATTTTCCTTTTATTCCATCGTTCTCTCTCTCTCTTCCTTCAAATCCATTCTTCTATTTTATTACCAATTTTCCTCGTCCTCTCTCCTTCTTTGCAGTCTCTCCTTTTGTCTCCCCCTCTCCTTCCCTTGGGAAAGGAAAGACCCGACGTGTATCTCATCCTCTTTTCTCTCTCGCTCTCTCCCCCCTTCATCATTCTCTCTTTCTCTTTCTCCCCTCTCTCTCTCTCTGTCTATCGTCCTCTCCTGTCAACCAAGCGTAGCTATTTCGAGACTTCGCAATTCATTTGTCCTCCGGTTTTACCTGGCTTAAAAAAAGGCGCACTCATTCTTCGCTTGGTTACTCACGCTATTCACGTCCGTGAACCTGTTTAATTTGTTTTGCTGTCATTGTCCGTCGCATATGATGCTATCTCTTTTCTACAAAGAGAGAAATTGAGTGTGTGAGGAGAGAGAGAAAGAGAGAGAAGGAGACAGAGAGAAAGAGAGAAAAGGTCTAATTTACCTTTACACACCTATTTGCGTCCTCATATGGAAAATAATGGACTCCAACTATTTTTAAGGTTGGGCGATAACACGCATTGTTTGCGTTTGGCGTATTTAACCGCCTCTGTGATGATTCTTTCTCTTTGATTATGTCTCTCTCTCTCTCCCCTCTCCTCTCTCTCTCCTCTCTCTCTCTTCTCTCTCTCTCCTTTCTCTCCTCTCTCTCTCCCTCTCTCTCGCCAACCTGGCCGCGATTTTATCCTCTGTTGATCGATGAAGTTGGGACCGTCGAAACAAAAAAAATATGAATTCTTATTTTGCGATCCAATCAAAATATTTAACCATTACTCCTGCTAATATTCATTTTTTTCTATATCTCATTCATTTCCATATAACTACATGTAGTTATGCCTAAATTACTACAGAACGAAAGCTTTAAATGAAGAAAAATATCCTTCCCTGCCGTTAATAATTCCAAAAGAAATCAGTTATAATTTTTAATTTATGAACAACACGCGTAGGTTCCCGTAGAATTTCAACGTATTTATTGAATCTACTGCAGCACAACATAAATCACTGGTTAATTTCATTTCGTATCATATCTCACACGTAAGATCCAGCTTTGCCAACAATGCTCAGCGGTAAATGAAAGGGAGCCATTAAATAAAAGGTATTGTTAAAAATATGAATAAATGTCCTTTCGTTCGTTTGGAAAGTAAACACGCGAAGAAATTAAATTAATTGCGCTAGGGAAGGTGATTTTATCACCTAAAAAGTGCACGGTTAGTCTTTCAAAGAGCACCAGGTTGCGGACCCTTGCTTTATATCGAGTTCAATTTCTTTAGATGCTTTGCGAAACGTGGCAACGTCGCATCGCTTTGGCTATCAATGTGTCCTACGATTCCACGTATCATCGCATTCAAGCGCCGTCTTTATTGGCCTGAAAAATCATATTTTTCGACATTTTCCAAACAAATCGTGCAAGATATATAAACCATAATTTACTGTTTGTTCTTATCGCGTTATCTTAAACGGAATCTGTCATTTTGTCAAAGAATAATTAAGTTTTTATGCGTTTTCAATTCGTTCAAAATTATCTCAGCCGAGGGCGATGAGGTAACTCGTCCAAGGCGGATGGGTTGGGGGGGTTACGATACGCGACATCCCTCAGCGTCCGGATTGTAGTGGTGCTCGTGTTCTTGACAGACGGTAGCGGTTGTGATCCCATTGTGTGACAATAAAGAATTGGTTGCGGTGAAATGGACATCGTTCGAACTAGGTGAGAAAACTCTTTTAAATCACATTATAGTATTAAGTGTGAATAATTTGAATAAACAGCGTCAGGTGAAATAAAACTTTTCATGATTCCAATCAAGCTGGCTGCCACTATAGTCGCTCCAACATCTAAAGTCTCTTGGCCTTGAAAACGGGGCGTACGCCAGTTAGCAACAGCCAATAGGAGACGGTTTGTTTGGGAAGGTAGTGGGGAGGAAACCAGTCTCACTCCTGCTCTCGAAGAGATCACATCGGGATGCGTTGCCATTAGAAATTGCGTAGTATATCAGCTGAAGGCGAAAATCCGCAAGAGCTGGAAACGCGCACGATATCTGCTCTCCCGCACGAAAGTTGAGAGGGGCGATGGAAGGGGAAACGTTCGCGATTGGCTACTTGCTCTAAGTAGGCCAAGAGCCTTCAGATGGTGAAGCGACTATAGTAGTCGAAATTGTTAACATGTTTTGTCGTGCAACATGTTCTTCTGGAGTGTTAAATAATAAATTAAGTCCTGTGTGATGTCATAACTGTGCCTAGTGATACGAATCTTCCAACGTTCTTAATACTTTCCGGTTTCTCCGTCGATTTTAGTTTCCATTGCTCCGTGGAGCCATTTTGTGTTTAATGTCGAATAAGTTGCGTCGCCATTGTCGAATGTTTATTTCAGTATATAAAAATCTATATTGTTATCTGTTATGTATTTTGTCGCATACTTCTTTAATCTGTTAATGCCCAAATATGTGTGTACGCTTGATATCCGTGAAGTTAGATCGGTGATACTTTTGTAGAAAACGCTATTGTCTCGGAAAGGGCAAACCCGGGAAGCCGTGTTCTAACAATTCCCTGCGTTATGTATGCTTGTTAGGTGAAGAATACTCATCGAACGCTATGGAGCCGGTGACGTGGCAGAATGCGGAAGTAGTTAGTGTCTGGAACGCTTGGAGGGTGTATCGCTTTACGTCTCGTTGGCGTATTACGTATTGTACTCCATGTTGGCATATTACGTATTGTACTCCATAGAAGCGACCAGCTTATTTTTCCATTGACGAATTGTAAAGCAGAAAAAAATAAGAATGCTTAAAAAAAGTATTGGATTAGACATTAATTCTATGAATCTTAATGAATATCTCTAGACAATTATTTTCACTTATAAAGCTAACCTAGAAAAAAAACAAAATTTATCTATCAACGCTGATGCAATACAACAAATTGTAATGCATTGGCGATGGAATGCAATAACGCAGTAACACGATTTAATTAATAATAGACAAATAATGAGATGAAGTATACATATTTTTACTTTCTCCATACGTAGTACTATAGGGAATGTATTATTTTCATGAAAAAAAATAATTTCGAGATTTCAACGGAAATACACGTTTTGAGGTCCCTAGGACACGTTTTGACTTTTTCCTCAATGATGTCTGTGTGTGTGCATGCATGTGATAGGAATTTTGTGGACGCACTAGCTCAAAAACTAATTATCAAATCAGCGCAAAACTTTATACTTAAGATTTTTATTAGCAAATAAAGATTTGAAAAGACTTCGTTTATATTAGTCCTTTTTCCGTTTTTTTTTAATATCTCCTTTAAAACTCAGTTTTCATAAATGACTGTTATTATAAAAGTTGTATGTAATGTTCTTTTCTACAAGTTTTGTTTGAAAAATGTTTTTATAAAACCGATAGTTTAAGAGATATTTTGAGTTTTCCTCTAAATTTATTTTAAATAGTACCTCGTTAAGTGATACCATAGTTTCCGCTGCTATGATAAAATTGTCTAATTGTTGATAGCGTTGTTTACGCTGCTAAGGGCGATTTTAATTGCGCATCGCTATTTTTTTTCCATAGAAAAAGCCAACAAATTTCTTTACTGTTTTTTAAATGAAGTCTATTGAAAATGTTTTAAAATTCATCACGAATTTAATACCTTATAATTATTTCTGAGGACGCTGATGCGAGAGCAATAATATTCATTGCTCTGTATGGAGAAAGTCGTGTGTTGGACAAATCGGATTTTTACTTTCACCATATACGTAGTATAGAAAAAGTACAGTAATACCTCACTTTACGCCGGGTTTAGGTTCCAAAGGGGCACTGTCGCAAAGTGAAACGGCGCAAATTGAGGTAAAATTATAATGTATTTAAATGAGATAGGTTCCTAGAATGTTCCTAGAATATAATAGTGACCGCTAAAAGTACTTTTTGGTAATTTAAACGCTGAAAATGAAATATTAGTATTATTTATGCAAGTAATCAATTACAGTACAGTAAACAATAATAATAATAAAACAGCAATAATAAAATAAAAACTTCACTTTGGTCCTTCGGAGCCACTGCTGGAGCGAAAACGCCACTGTCTGGCCCCTACGTTGATGTTCTTCGACAGTGGCGTTCTGGGGCGGCGTTAATGAGACGGGCCTGGCGAAGGCTCATCTGGGTCAATAGCTTCTCTGAGTTCAGGTTCCTTCTTTTTGAAAAACTGCAGCAATGATGTCTGGGATTAGGAGAGTCACCTGCGTAATCTTGCGTTTTTCAGAACATTTTCGCAGTAAATTTCTCGATAAAAAGTGAGTGAATACCTACTGTATGTAAACGTCTAATGTTGCGAAACGAAAAGAAAATTTTATCGTTTAGCTTCCGTCATTCTCATTAATAGGACATTTGACGACAGCACGGTGATGAGGTTTTCAAGCACTTTTGCTGTGTAACCAATAAAATTCGGTAATTCCGTATTTTAGCACGCTAAATTATTCTACAAATGTTCATGGTGCTAAATTAGGCAGACGGTCTCAAATATACAAAATAACTCGTAATTTAATAACTATAAATTTATCGCAAAAGAACGGAAATTACAAAATTACTGCAAATTTATTAAATTTAATAAATGTATTGCAAAAGAAAGGAAAATAAGTAAATTACACGTTTAACATGGGAGATTTCGAAATGTGGGCGAAAAAAGATGAACGGAATAAGAAACTTTATATTTTTTTCTTCAAAATGGTTCATATCCGAAGGTCGTAGGTTAATTACTTCTAATTTTAATTTCCAAAACGGTAAAAGCCTGCACGTAAAAAAATCGTGTTTTACATGTTAACTGATGTAAAATGGAAATGCCTTCGGCCCGTGCAGACCTCTAATGTACATTGTAGTAATCCACCTCCTCTCCACTCAAGTGATCAAACAACTGCACTCTGCATTCCAATTGAATGCAACAATGTCCGAAACTGCTTCATGCTGCAAGATAACTTTAATACGTAGTTTTTCCCGATTTTTCTACATTTTTTTCAAAATTAAACATTTTTTGGGGGTTGATTTTGCAACCGGCGTAAAAGTGAATCGGCGTAAATAGAAGCGTCGTAAATCGAGGTATTACTGTATTGTTTTCATGAAAAAATTGGAATTCGAGATTTCAATGGAAATACACATTTTGAGGTCCCTTGAACACGTTTTGATCGTTTTCTCGATGATGTGTCTGTGTGTGTGTCCGTATGTGTGACAAATTTTGCGTGCGCCCTAACTCAAAAACTATTCTTCAAATGAGTATGAAATTCTATATTTGTGATTTTATGTACATTCTTAAGATTTAATAAGATTTTGATAACAATCGGTCAACTGGAAGTAGCAGTTTATTCGTGTAAAATATTAGTTTTTCTTAAATATTTCGCTTAAAACTGAATTTTTGTTAACATACATACACATAAAAGTTGTAGATATTATTTTTTCTACAACTTTTGTTTTAACTAAATTTTCGTATGATGAATAGTTCTAGAGATATTCAATTTTCTTCGAAATTGACGGTTAGTGGGCAGCTCGCGTGCGTGGTAGTGACAATTGAATCGCTAGCGCTGAAGCGTGTAAGTTGAACCGTTCCTATCGCCGTATATATTTGATTTTAGTTGACAACTTACGTATGGAGAAATTCATATGTTGAAAACATCAATTTATTAACTTTTATATTCGAAATTTATTACGGTAATATCTTGTCGTGTATGTTACAAGTTTTTGGATTTTTCCGGTCTTTGGACCATGTAAATAGTTGTGCTTTACTAAGATTTTTTCTTGAATAGTATAAACAGACAATTTTCTGTACAGTAACAAAGCTTCTTTGCTCAAGTCCCTCAATGAAATCATCCAAGGAATGTTAGGTTATATTTAGCATCTTTCACATTTGGTGCAGCCTCGTCTGCTGTTAGAGGTTTTCGTTGAATATCGTGCAAGAAAAGAGAAGTCTGTATCGCCATCATATGCCTGATCATGCGTTAAGTTTTCATCAGAAACTAATTTTGGAAACACGTCAATATAGTTCACCACATAACTTAGAGCAGCTGTATCCTGTGTGGCATCTTGAATTTCATGAGTTAACCAGTAGAATAATAACGCGGTGTTTTAATCTTCGTGTCGTTGTGGAAAATTTGTGCTTGGGCCGTGAGCTGAGTCACAAAACAGGAGCGGTAAGTTGTTTAGCGCAACTTACACGGCATTTTTTTATGTAAAATTTTGTAAAATGTCCAGATTTCAGACCATTCCGGATTTTAGAGAGCCAGATTTTGGACCTTAAATTGTATTTATTTTTACAACTTTTTTTTTACAAGCATTACCTGTAGTTTAGTTCCCTCATATCGATCCTCGCTAGAAAATCCAAAAATCATTGATACAGCCATTTACTGTGCTTGTGTTAGTTAGTGTTTGTTGTAATTGTGGTCAGAATTTTTCCATTTTAATTTTTTTTAAATCTAAGGAAGTTTATGAAAAATGTTTCTCGGATTTTCAATTTATCATTTGCAAGTGTCCGTGAACTTCAGAATGTCTCTCCATGCCAAACATGTACCTACTAATTCAGTTTCCCTTAATGCCGAACCTTTTTAACATTCTTCGCTGTCGCTTCGATTCACTCTGAGAAAATTTGAATTTTACGCTATTTTTTATGGCTTCTCTTCTGCCTTTCCTTTCTCGTGCCAAGACATCGACGCAGATTCCCTTCGACCTCTCGCTCTCTCTCTAAAGAAAGTTGATCGTAGTTGGTTAGTGTTAATACATACTTCCTTAGGCTATTCCTCATGAACATCCCATCTCCGAGGTTTATATTTCCATTCTCGTTTCTTTTCACTTTTTATTTACTGAAGCTTCCTCAAAAAGAAGGTGCCATTTAGAAAGGATTAAACCGCTTGAAATAACTCCCCGCGTTTCTCATCGCCTTTTTTTTGGCGCGTTTCGCTTCCAGCGTGAGCGCCTATTAGCGTCGGTCTGTCCATCCGACCGCACGCTCGTTCTCGGCTTCTACCGAACGGATTTTCTTGAAATTTTATATTAAGGCCTTACGGTAAAAAAACGATAAGAAAATCACATAAATGAATCACGTGAGCCAATCAGGATTACCACTTTACTGGTGACAAAAATTTAACTTTCCGTCATTTCTCATATATCAAAATAGTTTTCAATTAAAACTTGTAGGACTAGTAATACATTTTTATCGTAATAGGAGTAGCCGATATCAAGAAGATCAAACAAGAATGTCTAACAATAAGTTCGAGTTGAAGTTTCTTGAAACTTGAAATTTCTTGCATGATTACTTCTTAATAAACAGTCTAACAAATATACGTTTAATAACCTTACGTGTGCATGCAATTTTTTTTAAATATGAAGAAAATGGATTATTTATGACGAAGAAAATACCTTTTAAACGCTATTTCCCTTACGATCACATATACCATTTCTTTGAAATACCTACTCCATTGCACGCAACGCAGCCATTTGTGATACGCTGTACACCTCCCTAACTTGTTAATCTCTTCTTTGAAGGGTCACACGTTGTTTTTTTTATAATTCTAAGCTTTTAATTTGGTTTCAAATTCCTTTCGTCTTAATTGCAATTCCTTTTGTATACCGATTTATCCTTGTCCCTTCTCTTTCTCTCTCACTGTCGTCCCTTCTCGATCTTCTTCTTATCTTTCTTCCTCTCCTCTTTCTTCATCTTATAATTCTCTTCTGTCTCCTTGCTTCGATTCATTCTCTTTCGGTGGACGCTTTCCAACACACGCTCATTTCCTTTCATTATTCTTTCCCTGCCTACCATCCATCTTTTCCTCCCTGTCTTCGACCATTTCTACAGCCCATCTTACATCACCGTTGGACAGCCTTTCACTAAATTCAGAACAATCAATTTAAGTATAAGTAATTGAAAAAATAAATAAATAAATGCTCCATTAGCCATACGGTTGTTAAGGCTATTGGCGACATCTAAAAGAAGTAATTAATTTTAAATTTAAAAAAGAAATACTCGAGCGCTTATTCTGGGATTTATTTTAAGATATTAGACGAACTCGATTGGATAACGTCTCACTAGTTCTTCTTCGATCAGAGGCGTAGCGAAGGAAGTGCGACTGCCCCGGGCGGTGAAGCGTAGGGGAAAAATATTCATGTCGAATTAAAAATTTTTGCACATGGAAATAGATGTACTTTTGACGAATATTTATTATTTTGGGCAGTCAAAATATTATTTTTATAGTCATAGAGTTTCTAGGGCGTTAACTGCTACGCTACGTCACTGTCTTCAATTGCAGACTCTTTTAACTGTTAACCTTATTTCAGCTTTATTAAAACGCAATCACTTTATTTTTTAAATTTCTTTTTTTGGCTATATTTTCTCTCTCTCTCTCTCTCTCTCTCTCGTTCTCCCTATCCAGTCTCTCTCTTTATCCGATCCTTCCCTTTCAACTTTCCACTTTCGTTCCCACTCACCTCTCTTCCCTCTCGCATATCTTCTCCAAGGTTCTCCTCTCAACTTTTAGACTCCTTCATTTCCTCCTGTCGCTTTCTTCCTTGCTTTCTCATCCTCCAATCACTCATCTTTCTGCATCTCACATCTTTCGCCTCTCCACTTTCACCCACCCCACCCCCACTTCCACGGACCCCTTTATTTTTAACCCTTCTATTCCTCTCTCTCTCTTTTTCCCATTTCCTTTCCTCCCCCTCCTCCTATTTCCTCCTTTGCCTATCCTCTGCACCTGCTCTCTCTCTCTCTCTCGCTCTCACCCTGCTGTCTCGCTTTTCTCCCGACGTATTTTTGTTTCCACCGTTTCGTCTCTCTCTCTCTCTCTCGCTGTCTCTCTCTCTCTCTCTCGCTGTCTCTCTCTCTGTCTCTCTCTTTGTCTCTCTCTCTGTCTCTCTCTCTCCCTGTCTCTCTCTCTCTCTCTGTCTCTCTCTCTGTCTCTCTCTCTCTCTGTTTCTCTCTCTCTCTGTCTCTCTCTGTTTCTGTCTCTGTTTTTCTCTCTCTCTCTCTCTTTCTCATCCTCCATTTTTCGCGACTGTGGCGCCTGTGATTCAGTAGCATCGCGGCATTGTTTCCAAACTGCCTGAATACACTGGTTGTAATTTACGGCGAACGACGTCGCCTTCGCATTCAGCATCGCACCGTGATGTTGTGTGTTTTTTTTTACGTGCCCGTTTTGAGTCTTCTTTGGCTATACTGTTAAATTGTCTGTCGTTCAGTTCTGCAAACTCCCACATTCGCTTCGGAATTGCGATTGTTGATTTGCAGGAAATTTATTGCGCCATTCTTCCGTCGCCATATGCTCGTGCGAGAGAGGGAAGTGTGTGACGCATGTCTGGAAAGCTTTCTCTTTTCGGTCGAAAATAACGGAGGAGCTTTGCGTGGTAAATAATGCTGCGAACCTGTAAAAAATAAAGGGGCGGAGGAGGTGTTTTTTAGGTATATTTTAAACACCAACTTAAATTATACGTGATATTCACCTTACTACAGTGCACCATGAAGACGGTACATACTAGATCATAATAGGAGGCAAACCCACGAGAGAAAATTTTTTAGGTACTTTACATTGCATTGCACCCCCCCCCTCCCTGCCAACCACTACACTTTGGTGTATTGCAAGATGACTTGTAGACGAAGACATTTAGATAGATTCATTCGAAAAGGTTTCACTATTACGCGATAACTAGCGTTAATCCGTGCTAATCACTGGAATTGAAATCCGAGCACGGAGGTAAATTTCTGAGATGAGACAGCTTGGGGCGTTTCTACACAATTAATCCCGCAATCACGCCTCTCGCGGTGATGCGAGCGTGTTTACGTCCCTGGGACTAATGGACTTATTCCGTACTCCCGACTACATCAACGACGTGGCTGAAGGCCTTTGGATTACCCTGGGATACCTCTGAATAACCTGAGCCGCCGCGAACGTCGTCGTTGGTGCGTCCATTTCTCTATTTTCCATGCGCGGAAATTGTGTAGCGTTGCACTTAACGGCAAATCCGGCGGTACAATAGGGTCAGATTAGTCGTCGGACGATAAAGTTTTCGAAAGACGGCGTTTTCATCGCGGGTCCGATGTTGTTTCCCCGGCTGGGGAGGGTGGAATTTTATATAGAAATGACCGAGGGAAAGAAAGGGTAGAGACGTGTAAGGGTGAGGCGAGGACAGCCCCCCTTTCTCTCGGACAGCTGTGTTAATCTCTTTCATATTGTCGGGGAGTATGGCCGCGGGCGTCGGGACGAAGAGAGGGAAGGAGAGAAAGAGAGAGAGGGAGGAAGGATTAAGGGGAGGTAGCGGATATTACGTAGTAGTAGAAGGGGAGGATGTCGCCCTCTCGCGACAAAGGGAAACGACGCCGAAAAGGGATGAAAAGGATGGGGGGATGCGGATGGAAACAAATGAAGGCGTCTGGGGCGAAGAGTGGCGTATTTAGGCGACGAGACGGGAATTGCAGTTTTGGAGTCGTTGTGAGAGATAGGGAGGGAGATGGGGAGGTGAGAGTGAGTGTGTGTGTGTGTGAGAGAGAGAGAGAGAGAGAGAGGGATCCGATTTAGTTTCTGTAATTTTGAAAAAAAAAATCGCATTTCCGACTGTGCGTTTTTCGAAAAGCGTCAAGGGAACAATCTGGCTCGCGTTAAATGCAACTTCTTAAAAGGTTTTTTCCTGCTTCCTTTGTGTTAGCTTTCGTTCGATATCAGACTCTTTTATCTTAAAGAAAAATCCTGTGGTGAAAGCTTAAGTATGGCTTTCAGGGGAATATTTTAGAATGGAATTTACTGGCATAAAATTCTCTCGCATCGATTTCATAACGGTGCCTTTTGCCTCTAATCTAATGTGTAATCCAACAAACAAAAAGATCGATTTGTTTTTTTTTTTAGTTACGAAACGTCAAGTTTTTACGACACACTGGAATTAAAGAGATATTATTAACAAAATTCGTTAAAAAAGGTAACTTTCAAGAATTATTGGGAAAAAGGATCTTGAGCTACGTCACACACTGGCATTCATGGTTACGTACGCGTAAGTTTTTTTTCCTCCGGCAAAACACTCCGAAACCTATACAAATTGAACGAAAGGCTTCACAATTTCGTCGAATCTACGGTCGAAGTTACGAATCATCACATTTCCCGTCGTAATTCGAATTGACACGTTCGTTCGGGCGGACAGAAATCGAGTCCGGATTCCTCTCTATCGGATGAGGAAACCGCTGTGATTGCGCTCGGAGGCAGAAAAACCCGCGGCGCGACTCGTCCGAGTCTACTGAGTCACGCGACTGTGAAAAGTCGGCTTAAGAAAACACGACGCAGCTTGTATGTGCTAAGACGAGGTAAGCCACTTAAAGAGACGGAGTGAGAGGGAGTGAGAGAGGGGGGGGGAGAGAAGGGAGAGAGAGAGAAACGACTTTATTAGGGCGAAATTGAGACTATATAATAGTCCCTTCTTACATTTAACCCTGCATCAGCAATTACAAATGAGAATAAAATAGTAATAATAACTTCACAGAAAAGAACCAGAACATAAAGTAAATAGAAAAACACAAGCAAAACACCAAATTACAAATTCGGAAAATTTCTATAAAAAGACAGAGTAATTGCGGTAAAAACCTAGGAAAGACCTGACTTGGCCATCCTAGTAAAAGACCACACCCACGAAGGGAAGGACGGTGGAAAAAACCTGCGCAAACCTTAGATACATAAAAGAACAATAGTGGAATTACAATAATACATACAAGTTTAACAAGATGAGATTTACGAAATATATAATTTAATGCTGTGGGAAATGAACAAGATAATTAATAAAATAAGATGAAAACATACATATTTAGCAGAAGAAGTGGAGGAAGAGAGGGAGGAAGAGATGGAGAGTGAAAGGGAGGGAGAGGGAGGGAGGGGAGGGAGAGAGTGGGAGAGGGGTACATACAAACATTACTTATTGTATAAAAAATAAAAATTTAGAGAGAGAATGAGAGGGAGAGAGAGAGAGAGAAAGAGAGGAAGATTTTGAAAGAGGCCTTCTCCCACCATTCTTTCTAGGTGCACCTGAACTACCTCTCCAACTACAAAGACAATCCACCACCCACAAACAAATTCTCAGTTTGCATCTTTTTAGAATTTTTTTCATATCTACCAGCAGCAAATTCCGGAACGCGATAGAGGAGAGTGTTTAAAAATATATAGGAACTGAATATAATTTGTCAGCGGAGAAATACGTGTGATTGCACAATGTGAGTAAAACATTATTACATTGTAAACGACTTCGTTCTGTTTGTTTTAACTTACGAAAATTAGTATTTCATTGCAATAAAGGTTCCGATACGGCGTTTCGGTGCGTTCCGGCAGAAAAAAATAACACTTTCTATATACAAGTATTAATGTAACGATGGAACGATCTTTTTTATAGCGCATGCAGTAATACAGTATGTTCTGCGATGAGTCAGTCAGTTTATTATACCGATAAGGGTATTGGTTCGCGTTACAAAGTTTCGCGAAGTGTAAAACTATTTTTTTATTTGGCGAAAATGACAATGTAAGTGGAAAAAATCCTTCATCAGGTTGCCGAGTAAATGGGTTAGCGAGCTCTAATATAACGGGTGCGTATGCTAGTCGAACTTTGAGGCTTGCATCAAGTAAGTTTATCCAGGCTGAGAGCTTTTGTGAATATTTTGCACTTCTTTTTTTGGGAGGCTGATGGAATGCAAACTTGTGAAAAATTTCTTTCCCGCGAGATATGGATGGCGTGTTTTTTATTTCATAATGTCAATTTACTCGGCAGCCTTAAAAAAAAAAAAGCTGCAAACTTCCTCGCTGCATTCCATTTAGTTTTCGCGGACCTGGACACTTTTCGAGCTCTCGAAAAAAAAAACGATTTTTATACTGAATTGCCGCGACAGAGAATTGTGCATGGAAAAATCAAATTCTCATTGTTTTTTCTACGATTTATGACTTGGTTAGTCTGAAAGTTATTAAAAACTCGTTTTAATGCAAGATTGACGAGGAGTATGAGTGATGAAATTTTCAAAATGCGGTTTCTCACTAATTTAAAAGACTTTGGAGGAATTAATGAAGATTATAAGTCTTTAATACCATAACTCCGCATTATTTTGCAAAGGATCTAATTATAACTCATTTTGTAGCCACAATAAATGATTTTAAAGTACCAAGGGGGCGTGCCATATTTACACGTTATGACCTTTGAAAATATTGACCACTTAGTGAAATTATAATTTTTACAAGCAATACGGCGGTCGAAATAAATCTATCAATCCCATCAAATTTCAGTTACTATCGTGTGCTCGTAAATTCGTATGTGAGATGCTTTTATATGACCCTTATTCAATGATTTTTATCTGTAATTGTTTGAGGTCATCGAGGTAAAATTTGTGGACGAATAAAAAAACTGATGGCTGACTTATTAATCACATAGGTTTAAAACCGACCTACAAGAGCGTCCCACTAATTTGTATCATCCTCATCCTATATAAGTCCGGAGTGAATTGGACGGAAAATTTCAATTTAAAATGATAATTATGCTCACATTTGCGGTGAATTCTGTTTCTGAATCCCCCTTTGATGTCGTTCCAAATTCGCGCTACCTCATTTACAAGTCTTCCGATGTTAATCTGTTCCGTTTTTCTATTTTAATGAGATCCAACACTCTTCTTCCGCTCCGCACAATTTACTCTGCATAACGCTACCATTTCCGTTCACCTTACGTGAGAAGAGTTCGATATTTACTATTTATTCACCTGTGTGTACCCGTAGATTTCCCATAGGGGAAAAAAGAGATATCAAAGGCGATATTTATTTGTTTGTTTTTTGTTTTCGAATTGGTTTGGTTCGAATCAGTCACGCTGGAGAGGAATTAGACGAAAACGTAAATAAAAAAATCGGGTAATTGGATCTGAGCTACGAAATCGCGGCAGTCTAATGGGTTGTAAACAGAAAGACTATTATTTTTTAACTTCGCGGCCATTTCACTATTCGGGATTTTTTTTTAAAATGCCTACACGTACCTACGGATCCCTTTAATCGATCACGTAAAAGAAAAATAAGGCTACGAAAAACTTTCCAAATATTCTCGTTGCAAGAAAAAAAACGGAAAAAATTGAAAGCGATTTCGAAGAAAATTTTTTTTTTTATTATCGACGCAATCCGCGTTATGAAAGCAGAACGAACATCGGCGTGTAAAATAAGAAAAGAGGACGAAAAAATAGGCGAAAATCTGCCGGAAAGTTTTACCTTTTCCCACTCGTAGCCAGGTGAAGCTCGTTTTCCTTTCTTTCTTTTCATTTCCGCGGAGTTTTTTCTCCCTCGTGTGTCGATTATCGAAAGGTAAGTAGAGAATTCGTCTCACCGCTCTCGCTCTCTTTCCCTTCCAACTCTTCCTTCTCTCTCGCTCACACACACACACACACATACAAATAAGCGGGCCCCTGTTTTTTTCGACGTTTTTCCCCCTCTCGTTCCGTAAATACTCACCGTTCGTGATATTTTGGAACGCGCCATCTGACGCGCTAGTGCGGAGTGCCACGCGCGCCTAATCCACGACGGAAAAAAAGAGAAGAAATGGTCGAAAGGAGAATTTCGACGTTCTTTTTTTTCGCTCGTCAGAAGTCGGTTAAAAAACTCCGTCCACGTGGTGAGGGAAATCCTATAGAATTGCTTAAATATCAGAGCCCGCTCAACTGCTTCTAATCGTCCTAGTGCATTTAGTACTCTCAGCATATTGCCAACAAAAAAAAACTAATCCTATCGGTTGGTATTTCATCTCTCAGACCGCTTTGAATAAATTTTCAGGCGACCGTTTTACTTCATTGAATAGGTATTGTACGCCTTTCGTTAATGTGCTTCTTTTGCAAATTACAATTGTTTTATTCGTAAAGAATGTTTTTAAAGTAGGATTTCACGTGAGTTCTGTACGCCGTGTTATTGGTTCATATTTGCAGTTTGTTAAACTGGTGAGAGATACTATGCTTTAGTAATTTTAGCATTTACAGGAAGCATAGCTTAAATTAAAATGTTTGATTGTAACTATTTAAATTAAGAATGTGGTTATGAGAGATAGTTGATTACTTTCTACGGTGTCTATGAAACTCCGGGAGTGCAGGCATTTTTTTGTAAAGTTCCCTCTTGTCTTATTTAGAAAATCTCATTATATGTAGTTTCATCGCTATAAAATGCCATAAAAATGTGCATTTTTCCAGTCCATTTATAGATAGAGGCCGCGAAATTCTGTTTATCTTTAAAAGGGGGTCTCGACTAAAAGCATTTGGGAACCGCTGTGCTAGATTAAATGATAACTTCCCTAAACTACAAAAATATGTCTTTCTTTGGCTTCTTGTTCGGGTTTAATTCCTCAGCGAACGAGCATCTAATCTAATTCTAAAAATGTAGTATTTCAAAAGTGAATTTTCGACACGAATCTTTCGCACGATGTAAGTGAATTTTGTGGCTATAAAAAAAAGGTCGCATAAAAACGTTGAATTTCGCTGCCGAGTGGCGGTTAGCAGATTTTTTTATTCGAGTTATTAGCTTATATGCGCATCACTATGGGGAATCACCTAGGTCACTGGTTTTAATTTTTCTTAAACTTACGACGCCCTAACTTGATTTTCGTGCCACTCGTTTTGGCATGCTTGATAAAGACATTTGCATCTTCTACTTTCGCGACAACCTTGGCAACCTTTCCCGGTACCGTTTGAAAACTCTTGACATGGAACACCCGTTTGTGTATTTGGAAACATTAGTCTGTTAGGTTGTAGGCTTTTGATAGTCGGCGAACCAGACCTCTCGTTCTATCGGTACATTAGCGGAAGGTATATAAAAGGTAGAAAAAGTGTTTTAATTGCGTCATTTTGTAACAGATGCTAGATGGAGATAATTTCGTAGAAGAGAACATTTATCATTTTAAACGGCAGCTAAAAAATATTTAAAAATAAATTATATTATATGTGTTAAATGTAGGTATTGTCAAATTACTTTGTACGTTGAAATTATCGCATTATGTTCAAATTTCAGCAACTGCTTCTACGTGGCTCGAATCAGAGTCTTCTATAAAATATTCCTTGGCGTTCAAAACTATAGAAGCTATTTTTAGACGGTATAGATGGTAGGAAATTTATATTGCTTTCGTATAATCGCTCGCCGTTCGCGGAATTGAAAATAAAGAGATAGAGAGAGAATTAAATGGTTTCATATTTCCATGGCGACGAAAATACGCCACCATCAAAGCGACCCACTTCCCCAATTATCGCTTTTTTACCCTATATACATACACACAAGTCTCGACGAGTGTGATTACTTGTTTGCAATAACCCGCGCATTTCACCGCCACCGCTATCCATTGAATCTTAACCGGCCGGAAGCCATTCGCCCTAATATACATGTTTGGCGAGTAACCGTTGAAACGTTTCGGCCAGTTTCCGCCAGCCATCATCAGCGGGATGACGAGATACAGCGCCCTCGGGCGCGTTTACGTACGCGAGAGTTGGCAGCATTCCATCCCCGCACGCACACACAAACGCCGCACACACATAACCCATGGCAACCTGGTACGCATCCGAAGACGGCCAACAACAATAGTTTTTCGTTCACCAAACGAACGGAGGACGATTTTAGGTGTTCTTAAAATCCTATCGGAGAACTTTAACAGACACTCCTTTAACACAAAACAGTCGCTTATAATGTATAGCCAGTGATGAGTTGAATCCGGCTCCCGTCGTCTCGCGCGAGCCTGTTGTTATTTTTTCTCAGAATTTGCGAGCCGTTTGTTAAATTTTTAGAAAATATGGAAATTTATTGATTTTCTCCTTTCAAGTATATATTACCCTATCTGATAGTCAATTACCGACAGTGTATGAAATGGAATAAATTACGAACGGATCACTTGTTAAGCTAGCGGAACGGTATTATTAAACTAGAGCGATATGGCGCCCCTGGCATATAGGCCTCCCCTGCCATCCTTATCCAAATTTCCTTACTTTTTTTTTTAGAGAGCCGGTTCTTAATTTTTTTCCATCTCATCACTGCCTATAGCACTTTTTACTTTCTCATCGAAGTATCGAGAAAGTATTGTTTTCGCGAAAAAATTCGTCCTCGAGATTTTTACGGAAATACACATTTTAGGTGTTGCTGAATCCGAAAAAGTGGTTTTCTCAATGCCGTCTGTCTGTATGTTACTGGCTCTGGAGCCTAGACGGAAGAACGAAAATGAATGAAATCCCGTACTTAGGCATTTTATCATACTGAGCAGAGAATACATAGAAATGGTTGACATTGATCAATAATTAAGAGTAGTTGATTCTAGGCAACTTTAACAATAATTCGATTTTCTCAAAAACGGCTGTAACGATTTTGATGAAATTTCGTACAGTTACTTGAGTTTACGTCTTCAATGTTACTACTACGTATTTCATTTTTTTCAATGAATGAATATAAGGCTAGTTTATTCTTGGGCAACTTTAACAAAAATTGGATTTTCTAAAAACAGGCTCATACGTTTTTCATTTTCTAAAAATAACTAAACGAAGCACTAGTACCTATATATGAGAAAGTTTGTACAATGTATGTTGTACCGAATTTTTTTATCGATGCGAGGTAAAGGTAGTGGGAAAAAATGAGTGAGAATGGGGGGGGGGGGGGGAGTAAGCAAAATGGTTGCCTCTTATCATGCACCTCTCTCTCTCTCTCGCTGAAATTCACCCATTCAGACGCCTTCCTCGGATTTCTTCATTCTTCACACGGGTTCTCCACCCCCCCTCTCTCTCTTCTCTTCCGCCATAACTCCCCTCTTAACCTCCCTTATTTCTCCTCTCTCCCTCTCATTCCCTCCTTCCTTCCCTCTCCTTCTACTCCACCATTTTCCTGGTCTCCGAGAGGCATTAACGAGCTCACCCGTCCGTGTTGGAGAGAGAGGGAGAGGTAGATGCAATGGGGGAAGTGAGTGAAAAAGAGAGGGAGATATAGAGAGGGAGGGAATGATAGGGAGAGGGAGGGAGGGAGAGAAAAAAGGAGTGAAGATGACGGGGTCAGGAAGAAAAAGAGAGGGGCTGTAAATGAAGATATGGCTCCCTCGCTCAACAAAAAAAGAAAGGCATTTTTTTTCATTCCTCGGAAGTTTTTTTTCTCTTCTTCTGATAGACGGCTTCCGAAAGCGCATGAAAGGAAAATAAAAATATCAAGGATTACACGAGAGGAGGAAACTGAAAATTAGAAACGAACCGGGCGGGATGAAAATTTAGGCGGGAGTATTCGGTTATCCGTGAAATTTAATGCGCCCGTTACCTTCCGACGAAAAAAAAAAGAAACAAATAAGGCGACGTTTTTTTCTTCTTTTTCTTCTTTTCCTTCAGAAACGTAATTATGATGGAAATGAAACAACCTTGCCAGCGTTCTAATTGTACGGGTGTTTGTGGGGCGGATCAATGCGAAAACGGCTGTGAGTGCGGCGCGGTGGATTGTGGGAGGGGAAGGAAGGGAGGGAAAAAAACGAACGTTTTTACACCTTGTGTTATAAAAGAGAGCTACGAGTGTCTTTTCAAAGAGTCTGGGTCGAAACAGCACACTCACACACAAGCACACAAAAAAAGAGTGGAAAAGAGAGGTGTTTTTGAAAGAGGCGAGAGGAATAAAAATATAACTCTCTTGTTTGGAGAGTTTCGGAAGAGGGCGAAGGCGGTTACGTGATTCAAGAAATTTAAGTCCGAAGCGTTCAACCCCTAGTTAATAACTGAGTGTTTATTTAATTTTTTGATTCGATGAATGACTGAAATCATCGGTTGAAATAATTTGTGTCGCGTCAAGATACCCTTCGTTAATTTTTCTTTCGTCTCACTCGAAGCATTTGGCATCTATGATAAAGTTAGTATAGTAAGATGAAAGGATTTGTATAAAGACCTTACAAATGCTCGGTTTTATCATTTGAGAAAAAATAACAAATTTCACGTAAACAAATTAAAATCAAATATATGAGGTTCACAGTAATTTTACTGTTCTTACCCTGTACATGGAACGTAATGTTTCGATGAAATATAATCATAGGCGCAATATGATATGACAGTTATTCAAATTATTAGCTAGTTCGGTTATAAATAAAGCCGTATTCTACAGGAATCTTAAAGTGGGCACTTAGACAACGACTTGAGCGTTAGTATCTCATACGAATCATTCGGAGATTAAAGTTCTCATCGATAATTTGTAATCTTTTAATGAACCAGGTGCATTTCCGAAGCTGTGATAGCCCGCTAGATTTCAAATCCGCCACATCCAGGGCAACAAAATATCCTGTACATGCTTTGATGAGTTCAAATATCGCTGTTAATTGCTTTGATATAATTGAAGAGTGGACGCAAATAATACCGCAAGATCCAATCTATAAACTTAGAGAGAAAGTTTAGTTTTCACAACCAATAGCTGAAGATAGCGTCAACTTAACCGACGACGACATACATTTAATCCTTCTCGTAAATTTCAGAGAAACTTCTTTTTTTACGAGAAATTTTCGGTGCATGCGTATTTTTATACAAGGGCTTTTTTCATCGCTATCGCTTTAGCGGTAATTAGTCTCTTCCGGCGTAATTTTTAACGGCGTTTTACGATGTAGATTTCAACGTCACTTCTACGCGGCCGTGAGCCGAATGAGGCCGAGTTCACGGTCGGCTACGTGTTTCATTAAGTCATTAATCTCTCATTATCTCTAGTTCATCGCTTCCATTAGCTACAAACTAGGAAAATTTAATGTTCTAATGAAACTCACAATTCACTCTTCCCTATCGCGTGCTTCATACTTTTTCTCTAGGGATCTTCTCTCTTTCGTTCCTCTTTTCTCTCTCTCTCTATTTCATCCTTTGTAGCATTATTTCTCCAGCATTCTTTCTTCATTTTTCTATTCCCGACCTTCGTGGCAAGGAAGAAGTTAATTCAAATCTTCACTCTTCATTAACTACAGTTTACTTCCTTCGTTTCTATTTCACCTCGCGTCACAATCTCCCATTTCTCCCGTTCCTCCTTTCTTTCCGTCTTCTCGCTCACCCGTTAAAGCCACCGTTTCCGCAACGCGGACGTAAAATGTTTTTAATTTAACGTTCGCCCTTCCCCCCCCTTTTCGTCCCCGATATTCTCCAGCATTTTGATTATTGTCTTGCGCAAAGACACAAAATTTTCCACTCGAGCATGAATGCTCAAGAAAAGTTTACGCCGTCCTTCGCGTCATTTTCGCGCGGGAGGAAGAAGAGGGATTTTTATTTAAAAATAAAAAACTTGTTTTCTTTCCGCCTCCTGCTAGGGTTTTGTTTTTTTCCTTCCTCCTCTCCACCTAAGCCTTCCTCGCAGAAAACGCCGTCTCTTGTTTTCTCCTCCATCTTGCGCCGTTTCTCCCTCATCTTCCCTCCCCCCCTCTCCCTCCGTTCCCCCCTCTCTCTCCGTTCCCCCCTCTCTCTCCGCTCCCCTCTCTCTCCGTTCCCCTCTCTTCCTTCCCCTCTCTCTCTCTCTTCCTCCTTCCTCTCCCTTCTTCCCTCTCCCTTCTTTCCTCTGCCTTCCTCTGCCTTCCTCTGCCTTCCTCTACCTCCCTCCCTCTCTTTCCATCCCTCTATCTCCCTCCCTCTCCCTTCCCACCTTCCTCTCCATCCTCTCCTATATTCTCCACCCTCTATCCCTCCATCACCATCCCTGTCTCACCCTCCATCCTAATTCCTCCTACCCCTATCCCACCCCTCTCATCATCTCTCTCTCCTTCCCTCTCCCTCCCCTCTCCTTCCCCTCTCCTCCCTCTCCATCTCCCTTTCCACTTCCTCTCTCCCCTCCCTCCCTCTTAAATGTAAGAATGGACCTTAAGGTTTAATTTTCGCCAGAATAAAGACGTGTATCTATCTATCCCCTCTTCCTATCCCTTCCTCTCCCCTTCCTCCCTCCTATCTCCTCTCTCTTCTTCCTCTCTCCCTCCCTCTATCTCTCTCAACTTTTCCACTTCCTCTCACCACTCCCTCAGTCTCCCCTTCCTCTTTCGTTCTCCCTCTCCCCTTTCTCTCTTCCTCCCTCTCCCATTTCCCTCTCTCTCTCTCTCTCTCGAACCCTTCAACCGTCCAGTGTCTCACCTGCACCTTGTGTTATTTTCTATTTGTTTTTTTTTAATTTTTCGAGGAGAGCGTAGCAGCCGAAGGGTGACGGGTAGAACGGCTAAAAAAAAGGGGGGTTCCAGTCAGTCATTCGAGAGCACGAGGGACGAATAGGGAAAAATATAAGAGGGGGGGGGGGAATGGGGGGAGAGAGATAAGGGAGCAAACGTCGCTACTTGCGCTGCTGCTGCATTGCCGAGTTGGGTGACGGGAAAGAAGGGAGGGAGAGAGAGAGAGAGAGAGAGAGAGTAGGATGGAGGGAAGGAGACGGTGCGAGAAAATAAGGGAGAGAGAAAGAGAGAAGGGAACGTGTGCAGCAGCCATCCTCGAGCGAAGGCGAATTTTAACACCGAAACTTTTCTCTCTCTCTCTCTTTCATTCGCTCCGCTGATTTAAGGAGTTAAGTGATGGGAAGGAGGGAGGGAGAGAGAAGGAGGGAGGGAGGGAGAGAGAGAGAGAAGGAGGGACAGAGAGGGAGGTCGATGCAAAGGTCGAGAGTTCTCCAAAAGGAGAAAGAGTGTGGGGGAGGGTGAGGGAGGTAAGGAAGGAGAGGGGTGGCTTTTCACATGAGTTGTTTTCGCGGCAATGGTTGGGGAGTGGGAGAGTGGGAAGGGTTATGGGTGGGATTTTTTGTCAACGGGGTGCAGAGGGAAAAATGGCAAAAGAAGAACGGAGGAAGAGGAGGAGGAGGAGGAGAGAGGAGGGAAGGAGTTTGATAGAGGGAAATGCGAATGTGTGCGGCGGAATGTGTGGATGTGGAATGTCGAGTCGAAAAGGTTTTTCCAGCAGGAAATTGAAAACGGTTGTGTGTATGTGCGCGCGCGCGCGCGTGTGTTTTGTTGTGAAGGAGGTCGCTAGAATGGCTGCGGAGATGTTTATTTTTTTTTTACCTACCACCACGATTCATTGGGGAAAAACGGGGTGTAGGGAAAAGGAGTAAGGAGAGTTTTTTGTCTATTGTTTTTTTTTTACGGTCGCGGTAGGTAATTTTGGGATTGGCGCACTTTTCTCGACGTGCGAAGCTGCTCAATGCGAAAAACGGCTGGATTTGGTTTGCTGGAGTGTGAGAGCCTCAATAATGAGGTCGCCGGTTTGAATCCAGGTTTGGGAACGTGAGTTTTATTTTGGCACGCCCGGTTAGGCTCGTTTTGACGTAAGGCCGTGACGTGGTGTTAATTCTAATGAGTCATTGCCAATAAACTCATAATCCATTTTGACTGATAGGGCGCACTGGCATTGATTTTTTGCTTTGTCTGGCACTATTTTTTGTTAGATTATTTTGATCGTCAAATGATTATTCTAGATGCTTATAATGAAGGTTATCTTCAACTACGGCGATGTAATAAATATTACAGGTGACATATGTAGCCAGTAATTGGCCAAGTGACAATTTCGTCGAGATTTGAATCTAAAATCATATAAGAGGTAAATGTATTATTTATGAAGATTACTTCGTGGTAGTACATACACACTTATGCGTAATCGACCCTTTTATGGATGAGTTTTCCATATAATTTATTTTATAAGGGATATTAGGTAAAAAATTCCTTAACTATGGCAACGGTGTCGTTAACGATTATAAATCCCAGTTCGCCCATCTTTTTTAAACTTTGTAATCATCTCTACAGTTCCTGCTAGCCTTTGAATTTCATCCGTTAGTTTAGACAGATTACCCTGCCGGAACAACAGCCTTTCTAGTGTTTACCCAAATATTCTAGGAAACCAGAGGTCTCGTGTGAATAAATGTTGACTGTACACCTGTTTGGGCGCTGTTTATCGCGATAGTGGTGCCTACGCTATCATTTAAGCGATTCACTGTCGATTAAAGGCCTTTCCAGCTGGTATTTTTTTATCTCCATTATGTCTTTCTGAATAGGTCCCTTTACACCTTTTCTGAGCGCCTTATTAACTTCTTATGAGACTCTTAATTAACGATGAAGATGTATATTATATTCGAAACTTAATTTTCGTGTGATAATAACAAGGATTTTCTTTTTTCTTTTTTCAGGTGAGTGCAGAGTCTAAAGCTTATTCCACGGTCTTCGGGTCTGCATGCTAAAAGACAGTAGGTAAGCAAAATGAATCTTTTGTTTCTCATTCTCTTTTCGAGAGACTTGGTAGTTCATTGTACAGTTAAACTATTCTGTGGGTAATTACCTTAATTCCGTCTCCGAACATCAGAAAATTGTATCCATTGTTCCAATTTTTCGTCCTTTCGCGAAGGGACCGAATGTGATATTTCTTTCATCGACATATTTGCAGGATCGTCCACGCCGCCGTGCGCGTCCATGAATTTTGAATCGCTCTTCAACGCCACACGTCCTCCCCCGGTTGCCTTAAAACCTCTTATTTTGATAAATCATTTTTCAAATTGCTCCCTCACATTTTGTCTCAATTTCACTTTCAATGTCATCTGTCTCTCGCCATTCATATCCTTTCGCCGTTCCCTTGCCTGTCCCCGCTTGTTCATCCCCCTTTTCCTCTTCCTAACCTTTTACCCTCTTTTCCCCTCTCTCTAATGATTTTTGCGAGCTAGTTTTTCTTCTCTCTCTCTCTCTCTCGAGTGCATTTTCACGCTTCTCACTGCGTCGATTTACGTCCTCCGTCACTCCTTCGTTTTCACAGATTTTTAGGCACGTTTCGCTTACAGCGTGAGCACCTATTATCGTCGGTCTGTCGGTCCGTCCTTCCGTCCGCAGGTTCGTTCTCGGCTTCTACCAAACGGATTTTCATTAAATTTGATATTAAGGACTTACAATCAAACATAAGAAGGAAATCGCGAAAATGAATCTCGTACGCCAATCAGGGGTACCACTTTACTGGTGACAAAAAATTAAATTTGCGTCATATCTCGTAAAGTATTGCGCATATCAAAATATTTTTCAAATAAAATTTGTAGAACTGGTAAAGAGGAGCATTTACTTTCCTATACATTTTTATCATAAAAGTAGCCGTTATCGAGAAAATCAAACAAAAACGTCTTAAATCGAGTTGAACTTTGAAATTTTCTTGCATGGTTAACTTCATTGTTGTTAACATAAACAATCTCACAAACAAACGTTTAATTTCCTTACGTGTGCATCCAATGTTTTTAAATAGGAAGAAAATGGATTATTTATGATGAAGAAAAGAACTTTAAAACGCCATTTCCCTTAAGTACAGGTATATAATTTCTTTCTAATACTCCATTGCACGAAACGCGCCCATTTGTGATAACGTCGTACACTTTCCTAACTTGTTTCTTTCTGCCTTTTCCCCACCCGTTCCTATCCTCTTCTCTTTTCGTTCCATCTTTATCGTCCGTTTTCCCCTCTTCCTCGTGCTCACTCGACCTCATATATATATGCACCGAGCCCTCCATCTCCCTCCCCCTCTTTTCTGCTCGGAGACGCTTTCCCCCAGCAACACGGCGTCAAATGCTGGTTGGCACGGGAAGGAAAAAATAAAAAAATTGCGAAGTGTAGAGGAGTTGGGAGCAGAACGAGGGAGAGAGAGAGGGAGAGAGAGATTGACGCGCGGCCGATGCAAGTTGTAATTAGCGCAGGCAAGCGTAAGTGTCGGACAAGTGCGGACTCCCCAAGTTCCTTCCTCCCGCCCTCCCCCTGACCTGCCTCCGCGTCTGCTCTATACTCCCCCCCCTCCCACCCCCCTCCCCCCCTTTACTCCGGCTTCCTCCACCACCCTTCCCCCGTCGCCCTTCGCGGGTTTTCGGGTCGGTAGGCGGAGGGACGGGGAGGTCTGGTGGACTTTATGCCTCCCGCCTGTTAACGCCGGGCGAATTAGGACGTCAGCGGCTTAAAATGTTCCGGCCATGACAGCGTTTGTTAAGCCTGCCAAATATTTCGGGAGGAAAAAAAAAATTACGAAAAATATTTCTTCCTGCTCGCGCGGACTCTGGACCTGTTATATAAGTCTCGCGCGATTCGCGGATTTTTTTATTATACGTTTTTAACGCGTCATTTTTATCGCGGAGTTGTGCTCCGAGCGCCAGTTTTAAGCTCGTTTAAAATAAAAAAAGAAATTCGGGATAGGGAAAAAAACGAGTCCGACTTCGGTAAAGGGATAGAAACCGTATCAACTGTGAAGGTTCGAAATTCTTTCGGACAGTAATCTCTCGGACGGTGGTATGACTTTTTCCGTGGATACTGCCGAGAGGAGTCGTTACGGGATTCGTTTTAGTTTAACAAGATACCTTCCGATGGATGAAGGAATGACCAATTTTTCGGTAATCCATTTACATCGTATTTTTATTTAGGAACTTGCTAATAACATTTCGTAAACCATAACAAAAATTGGAATTCACATATAATAAAAGCCCAGATCTGTCTATCTGCCTATAACGCTTAGAGCACCACCGGCGACATAAATATCCAGGGGCGCTGTTGTAAATCCCATTCGACTAATGCTTTCAAGATTTACTTGGCCTTACGCCTTCTAAATTTTTTAGCCGTCTACATTGACGTCATGGGTTCGGTTCTAGGAGCGTTATTTTCTCCATTGGATTAACACGCGGATAAATATCCGTCATATTTGACGGGCAATTTCTCCAGTCTCAAATAATACGGAAATACGGATGACGTCCCGTACAATCATCGAGCGTTCATCTCTGTTTTCACGGCTCCGTGATCGATCGAATCTGTCCATTCGTTGCATGCAATCCCGAATCGCGTTCGTCTCTAACTCCTCGTTACAAAATAGTCGGAGCCAGTTGTTATTTCGAGTATTTCTAGTGGTTGGACGTCGTTCTATCGCCAAAAACGTTAAAAGTCCAGGGAGTCGGACCGAAATCGCCATTAGTGACGTCTTGTTTATGTTTGTAAATGCAAAAGGCTTTCGATTAGCATCTGCGTTATGTCTCTCACTCGTATCGATAGCTGCCAGCGTGTTTGGGTGATAGCGAAAGTTCATTGCTGATAAATAAGTGGTGCCGATGTAATCACGATCGTCTGTGTAACGGAATAGATTAGAATCCATGACCCGATAATGTACATCTGGTGGTAAAACACTGCCCAATTCTCTCTCTCTCTCTTTCTCTTCGTCCCTCTTTCATTCATTCACTCTCTCTCTCTCTCTCTCTCTCTCTCTCTCTCATTCACCCTTTCACTCTTTTCCATCTTCGCACGGTGTTTATTCATGTGGATTCATCGGGCGGCGCGTGCTTATCGGTCTCGGGGATAAAGCAGACAAAATGTGACGCGAACGCTAATTATCGAATGGTATCCGTCGCTTATTGCTTGTAATTTCTGCAATGAAATTAATATTTTTATTTTCCTTATAACTACTCTATGTAATTGGTTTTATTAAACGAAAGTAAATCGCGAAGTCAAAATTGTCATGTATAGGTATAGGTATAAAAAAAGGGCAATAATCAGTAGAGACGTGTGTGTGTGTGTGTGTATATATATAGGATATTTTGGGCAACTAGGTGTCTCTCTTGTGCTGACGAAGGGATCATCCCGAAAGCTCTAACCTCTACAAATGTGTCTCTCCAACACCCCAGCGGCTCTACTTCCGGTAAGTGTTCACTGGGTTTCCTTCAACACCTAGTTGCCCAAAATATCCTTACTTACCTTTCCTCTTCCTTAGTATTTATATATATATAGGTATATACAGTCGAAATTCTATATGTCGAACGTCTATATCTCGAATTTTCCATAACTCGAAATGAATTCATTTTACAGGAGAAAATTTTTCAATGTTTCAGAAGTTCTAGCGTACATATTTTTTCCATATATCTTTTCATACCGAATTGTTTTCGGATGCCTCTAACCCTCCGCAGGGGACGAGGACCCATTTTTTCCTCTTTGATGTAATCTTTCCCCTCCTTCCCGTATGAAACGAGCGGAATTTTCCGCGCGGGGGGGGGGGGGGGGGGGGGTAAAATCCGATCGAGCCATTTGTCGGCAGACATCATCACCTAGCCGCAACGCGAACATCACTTCCCTCCGCTGCGGCCGAATCCCGCGCCCTCCAGCGCGAAAGGACGGAAATCGCATGCATTTCGAACTCCCGACTCCCGCAACATCATGCTGCAAAATGTCTCATTCGTGTTAACTACGCTAGATTTTGATGAGCTTTGTACTCCCGAGCTTTCCGCTCTATGCCCGCGGATTCTAAATTAGGTTGGAAAATTACGTCGGTCCTACACACAATGCGAGGGAGGGAATTCTCCATTGCCTGCAAATTGGAAAGCCCACGAGCTAGAAAATTAGAGCCATAACTAGCTCGACTCTCTCTCTCTCTCTGCCGTATTTTTTTCGAAAAAATGCGGGTCGCCGTCGAGGCCGATGAAGATCGCGCGCTCCGTGGAATATCGCAGCCACGCGACGTGGATTCGGGATTCGCGAGAATGGAAATCGGCGTTGGGACGTGCTCTGGGAGGAAAATCGAACGGAGCGTTGATGCGCTCGCGAAAGAATTTTCGGACGAATGCGCGGAATACCTGTCAGACGTATTCGAATGCTTAAGTTAACGATATTTATATTACATTTTGGTATTCGGCGCGATAATCTTTCAAAGATGTGAGTCGCGATTTCGTACGCCGCAGGCGTTGAATTATTTAAAGTGGCTCCATGCACGATGCTAGGTTAATATTCGTAAGGCTTGCCTTCGTGCAAGGCTCATAGTAAGAAGCGACAATATAATGGAATTTAGTGCAGTAATTCGCCGGAACGAATCATACACTACCTACCTACAATCATTCTTACTAATATGCATGCGATTATGAGTCCGTGTTTCTGGTTCATATTTATCATGTTAATGATAAAATACGCAGGTTGACAAATGTATCGATTAGAATTTGCAGCGATGGGTACCTTATACGTAAAACGCAGAATGTGTATATCGTCCGTTTCTTTTCCTTGCTTGAGAGGATCATCGAAATAAAAATTGCAATGTAGTGATTATATAGTAGAAGGACGAACATTTCGGCATTGCCAACCTTTGTTCATTTAATTCGGTGGTTCCCAAACTACGGCTCCCGAAGTGATTTCATACCTTACCGTACTAGGCCTCACCTCACAATAATTTCATTATAACATGCATATAGATATATTCACCAACCTTTTCTTTATAAAATCTGAACTATATTTATCCAGCACAGTATTCTTTTAATTATTAGTGCACTACATATAATCAAAAACATTCTCAAAACTAGCTCTTTGAAATTACACTGGGCCCATTCAGTCGTTTAAAAGATCACAAGTGGCCCGCACAGTGGTGTATTACACGTAAATCAGCGCTCCGTCCTTCGAAATGGACGTAAAGCCGTTGACCTCCTTCGTGCTTCTCGATAATAGTAGGTTAATGCCGGCACCGTGTTCCCCTCCTCACTTGCTTTGTGATTTAGACTGAAAATCCTACTAGCTCTGGAGACGTTCGAAGTCACAAGGTTCCCCCAATTGAAACAGAGGTGTATAAAGTCTCATGTGATCATTTTGGTAAAACCTCTCTGTTGGTCCACGGTTACAGTTAAATTTTAGCATCCAAATAATAAGTACTAGCTTAAAACGGTTTAACTCCGAAACGATCAACGTTAATACGCATTAGCGCCGGTTCGCGCACAAGCAATCCAGACGCGGTCCAGTAGGTGTTAACGCTCCTCCGCAGAAACCGTCGCCGTCAGCGCCTCCGCCGTCGTCTCACTCATTTCAAAAGCTTTCACTTTGATGCGTCCGAGGTTCTCTCCTCTCCCGAGATTCTCACCTCTCTCCCCACGTCCTGTTTTTTTTCCGACGCGTAATGCTATATGAGGAAGATTGGTCGAGGGGGGCTATAGAGAGAGGATGGGGGAGGGAGTAATGCGAACGCCGTCGGCCGCAGACACTCCCCGGCACTTCTCCACCCCCTCCCGAAAACGTCGAAACACACTTACCCTACCCGACCAACAATGGCGAAGAGGGCACGAGGAGGGAGAGGGGTTTTAGGAAAGAGGGAGACGGAACGGGGGAGAGGGAAGGACGCGTTCCTGAAACCGCAGAACCGCGACCGCAGAACTGCGACCAGGGAACGCGTCGCGGATAGTCGACCTCTCAGGGGTAAAGGGGGGGGGGAGGGAGAGGAAAAAAAGAAGAGGAACAAGTGCGCCATCTCCCTCGAGGTCAAATAGGGCCGTAGTAGTAACCCTTATCGTCCTTCACACACACACACTCTCCTTTCCCTCCGTTCTCTCTCCAATCGAGCTCTTCCTAAATGCGACCCTTCTAATTAATCTGGATTGCATAAAGGATTGGGAAACGGACGCAAAACGCAAAGTCTTGGGGGAGGGCCCCTTTTTTTCCTCTCTGCAATGATTACCGTACAGATTCGTCCTTCCTCGTCTTTTCTCTCACCTTGTCTTTTCCTCCCGAACTTCTCTCTCTCTCTGTCTCTGTCTCTCTCTCTCTCTTTCACACACACGTTGTCTAGCGCGATTCTAGCAATATCGCCTAGCACCTTATCTGGACTTAGTACCTGTTCCAGCTCTTGCCTCACTCTCGAGTTTCCTTGCTCTTTTTTTATATTTCTCTCTCCCTATCGATGTTCACACTCGTACGGGCACCCTTTCCTCTCTCTCTCTCTCTCTCTCCCTGTCTCATTCTTTATCCCATTATCATCCTCGCTGCTACCCATTACCTCGCCTGTTCTCCTCAGGTCGCGTTTTGTTTTTTTTTCTGTTGTTTTTTCTCATAAACCTATTAATGCCTCTTCGACCGTATTTTCTCGCTCTATTACGCCATATGCGATCCAATCATCCTCGTGTTTCAAAGGGACAACACTATTATCTGGTCCGTGAAAGTCTTTCGGCGGATTTATACGTAAGTATATAAATGTGTGCGTTTGTGTGTGTGTGTGTGTCCGTGAGTGCGTGTGTCCGGTAACTCGGCTTTTAGCCTCTTAAGTTCATCTCTGACAAATATCACCATCGTAGTCGTATATCAACACATCACTCAGGCCTTTGAGCAGAGATCTCAGATTGATGTTCGTTTTACCGAACAAAGAAACGCATTCTATTCATTTGATCGCTGGCTACTTTGGCGTCAGTTAGTCTATTGATGCGGCTTAAATGGCTCTCAAACATTATCGTCCTTCTCCAAACTTAGAAGTCGTGAAAGGATCCCTCCTGTTTTGTTTCTGAACGAGAGTTGTATATGAAGCGTATTATGCATATATCTTCTCGGTTTTTCTTATATGCTTCGACTATTGCAAAATTTTAAAAGGTAATTCAGATATACCGCGTTCAGTAAGCGAATGATGCTGGAAATGGAAACTATAAGCAAAAACATTCCTATTCATTAAAGCCTTGTATATTACGGGGTTTTATGGCATAGTTAATAAAAGCACTACTCACAGTTCATTACCATCGCGACTTCACAGTGATTTTACATGTACGCGAACTTTTACCATAAAAATCTTTCTCTTCATGGCGTGGTGTGACGAGCATTTATCGTTTTTTTCTTTTAATGGCTACGTTTCTTCATTGTCGACTTCTGCTCCTCGATTTGGTCCTATGATAATCCTTCAAACATAAAATTCCTAGATTCTCCCATAGACCATCACACGCATTTTACGTGTTACGATTCAAGCGCCCAAAGCTTTTCTCATACAATATTTATGGCTTTTCTTACGTTACTCCGTGGTTATTGTACCTACCTCTTATCCACTCTTATCACCCGTTAAATATTGCACCTGACTCATTTTAAGCGGTTTCATCTTTTTTCCTTTCCGGCCTTGTCCTTCCTTCTACTCTCTGCGTTCATACTCCGTCTTAAAATACGACTACCTGCTCACCTTTTTACTTTGAAGTAACTAACAGACATTTATCATTTGGTAAATATGTATTACATGATTTTAGTTATGCTGAGCTGCGATATTTTAAATGTGTTCGATGTTATGCGACGTGCGACTCTGGTGTTTAGCTAAATCGCCACAGCTACACCGTGGCAGATTTGTGTTTTTTCTTTACTATTTCGTTCCTCGGTTTTTGTCGCTTATGTCTCTCTCTCTCTCTCTCGGCCATCACGATAGCATAAGTAAATGGATTGATGATCAAGAGATTAGATAAAAAGACACGATACTTATTTATAGGATCTCCTTCATTTTCGCGGCCGTTTTCAATTCCGTGACGTCACGACATATACGCCCCCGGTTGATCCCGAACAAGGGGCCATATCTTGTTCATGGAATACCGAACAAAACGCGGTAGTTTGAACAGTTGATCGAGCCGCGGTATAAATAATTTCCCCCGCATCATTTTTGCGTTCACGTTCCAGCGAGCGACTTAATTTGATTCGTGCGAGGATTGCTTTTGCGTCACCAAATCAAGGGCGCCCATTAACGTCAATTTTGTTAGCCTGAATTATTTACCCTTTCTTGAAAACACACGAGAGGAATGGTAGGGGAAGCCAACATTTTTTCTTTCGCTTCCTTACGCCTTTTCTCCCTTCCGCCTCTTCATGTAGTATTTCGTCCCTGATTTTTTCTCATCCCTTCCCTCCCTCCCTCGTTTACGTCTCTCCTCTCTTCAGATCAGATTTGATCCCCACTTTCTCTCTCTCTGATTCTTTCATTTTCCTCACTCGTTCTTCTTCTTCTTCTCTCTTTTCCTTCATCTGATTTCCTCCTCTCTGTTCTTGACACTGTCTCTTTCTTCCTTCGTCCTCCGTGGCATCTCTCTCCCTTCCTATATCTCCCTTTTCGGTGCTCGAGACATGGGAGTCCGATGTCCAGTATAAAAGGGGGTTGGGAGTCGGCACGGTCTCTCCTTCAACCCTCAATTCTTATCACGTCTAACACCCCCTTTTTTTTGGGTCCCACCCTCTTTCACCCATTCACCTCCTCCTCCTTTTCTTTCTCGGGAGATTAAATTCCCCATCCCGCACCTCCCCCCCTCCTTCCCCCTTCCCCTCTTTCCTTCAGATTCTCTTCCGTTCCCCTCCCTTATCTCCCTCCGTTTCTCCTCTTCTCTCTCTCCCCCTATTCTTCCCCTCTCCCCCTCCGTAAACATAGCCATTAATCCCCCGTAGTTGAACGAAGCCGCCCTAATGCCTCGTATTATCATCGCCGTGGCGCGTAATCGGCCTTCGCTTTACGAAACAATTTCCTTCCCAAACGGTCGAGTTCTCTCCTCCCCCCTCCCCCCCTTCCCCTCCCCTCCCCTCTCCCCATCCTCCTTACCCCCTTGTCTCCCGCCCACACGTCGATCCCCGTAGTGAGATAAGCGGCCGAGTGATCGATGACGGTCGGTTGGAGGAGAGGAAAAAAAAGTACACGTGGACGGGAGCAGTTTTCTAGGAGGTGGAGTGTTTTTGAGAGGGGGAGGGATGAGAAGGGTATGTGTTTGGTTGGGGGTGTAGAGAGAGGTTAAGGGATGAAGGCAGAGGGGGAGGGTGGAGACGTGTGCATTAAATTGGGCGGAGGAGGCGGGATGGAAGTATGAATAGGTGCGTAGGAGATGGATAGATGTTTGGAGGGTTCGGATTGATTGATACGTGTCGTGGGGGTGGGAGGAAGAAAGGGTTGTTGTTGGGATATCGTGCGAGAGGGCGGAGGTTACCAAGGGAGACGAGAGAGAGAGAGAGAGGTGTCATATAAAGGCGTTTACAACCTCCTAGGTACGTACGACTCACCCGCGCAGAGGGTAATTCCGTTATCGGAGGACTATGGTGATCGTGGAGGCGAGGGTCGGGAAATTTAACGTTTAAAAAAAAAAAAAAATGGAAGTCGGGGAGTGGTCGAAGTTAAAAAAAAAATAATAATCAGGGCCAAATATGGAATTCGGATACCCTTCCAGCCAGGCTACTCTCATAAGGGCACATCCATCAACCTCTTCCTTTTTTTTTTATATACTGACCCCACGCTGCAAGCAATTATATTCTGGCTACGTAGGGGTTAAACCGGGGTGGGGGTGGTGGATGCGACTCGGAGGGTGGCGAGGAGGGTTTTGTGATGAGAATGGGGGTGTGGCGAGAGGAACGCCTTTCTGCCTATGGCGGATGCTCCTAAAAAGGGCTGCCGGTTCATCGTTTTCGAGGGCCTTTTCGACGCCACGCCCCACCCGTGAAGAGAGAGAGTTCCCTCGACTCCTGTGTGTTGTTTGAATCCGGTAATGAGGAGAGCATTTCCAATATATTTTGTGCGATTGGAGGGGTTGGGGCGAAGGAGGCGGAGATGATTCATATTTTAATAAGGTCAAATGGGAGGTGAAGCAATATCTGGTCGGAACGAATCTTCTCTTCGAGAGATAAGGAATCGAATGATTTTTTTTAGATCGATATTAATCGAGGGAATTTAAATGAGCTTATTCGTTCGTGGTATTTTGATTGTTCTCACAGAGTGGAGGGTTTAATGTGCTGTAATGGATGAATACGAAGGAGGCAGCCGATTTCTTTAAATTTTGATTATATTCAGGCCGCCTTTATTATGCCGTACGAACAAATGGTTATAAGAATAACCAGTCTGGCTATGTGTGTTGCAGTTAGGGTAATATATCTAAGGCGAATTCAAAGCGTTCAAAGTATGGGTGTGTTTTTCAAGCATTTATTTTTCTAGTAAGAGGAATTTTTTTTCGATTTCCATCGTAAATATTTACAGCAGCGTTTTCCCTTTGATTATTTGTGGCCTTCGTTTCAGTTCATTTTCATGTTGATCGATTAATATGACGAAAAAAATACTTCGTACATTCTAATTTTTTTCGTATTTGTCAAAGTATTTATCTGTTGTTGTAATTCGTCGTTGCTATTGTAAACATCTGCGACACTTCAGTCTTCAACCAATTACCGTTTATTATCGAATGATCATTATCCCTGGACATATTCCTTTTCTCTGATTTTTTTTAAAGCCGTTATTATTGTTTTTTCTCGAAAATTCTCTCACTGGCGATTCCGATTCTCACACAGACGTTGCTGTGTATCGGATGTTTCCTAGTGTATACAAGGATGAATAATGCCCATGAGCCAATGATGGCAGCGGTATGAAGCACGGATTGTCTCACCCTGTTGCTTTTGGCACTTGTACCGGAACTTGTTCGCAGCCAAAAGTCCCTCCGGGGATTTTATTCCCAGATGAAACCATTACGTGCAGACAAATGGGAATTCAGGAATTAGCGATTGAAATTTTTGCACAAACATCCCTACGAGTGCCAAATTCACCGTGTGTGTTTTTTATTTCCTTTCCTCGTTCCGTTCACACACACACACACAACGCGGCGTTAGGATTGGAGCGTTGAGGGAATACCCGACGACGTGGGGGGAGAAGGTCCTTTTGTCTATGCACACAGACGCGATGTTTGCGTCGGGACACGACGTGCACGGTCCCTGCAGGGAATCGCTAAAAGCAGAGCGAGCGATAGAGATCTTTTTGATGAAATATCGAGCGGATTCGCCATTTTAGATAGCGCGTATTTGAAACGGATAGTCAGTACCGAGAGAGTTTCCGCGAGTGCGATGCCGTTACGTGCGACGTACTCGCGGATGCTATTGGAAGGGTCGGCCGGAACTCGTTCTTTTGTTTATTATTAGTACGCGAGGGTCGCTGGTTCGGCGCTTGGTAACACTTGCGTCGCTACATACGTGGGATGCAGGTGTAGTTTTTAAAAAGGGGGGGGGAGAAGAACCCATGTCCTCGTATCGCTTATTTGTTTCTTCTCTTGTTTCCATTTATTCAAATATCTTGCAACGTTATCCTCAATTCGTGTGTAGGTAAAGAAACGAAAAGAAAACATTTTCATTTTATGATTTATTTTTCGTTAGATTAGGTTGCCGATATGGTTTCGTATGATCATTTGTTTGCTTCCATTTGAATATAGCATTATTTATTTCAACTTCGGCTTTCATCTCAAAAAATGGGGTGTCATTTACTTTCCAAACGAAACGAAAGCTTGTGCTTGCGAATTTAAAATCTAAGCAGTATTCATTTATACGTGTTACTGGACAAAATGAAACCCATTTAAGTAATTTGTAGTTTAAGATCAGTGCACAAATTATTATACACTTCGAATTAAATATTTATATAAATTATACGCAGTAATTGTGATGCAGTTTTAAAAAATGCGAGCTGAAAGGCGAACCGAGAAAAATAAATTTTAATCTTCATAAAAGGTGCCCCTGCAGATTTTGCTCGTAAATTTGTTACTTGAATTATGAATAAAACTAGTGTAATGCCCGTTGAAATATCAACGGAAGAATTGTAGATAGATAGATTATTATTATTTTCATTTAAAGTATTTAATATCATACTTTTACATATGAAATATTTTGCCATATACAACATTTCTAGTGAATATTCTGTTGTTGACGGGCTATCTTTAGTTAAACTTAAAATATTTGCCTCTCTTTCCCTCCCTCTCCCCCTCCCTCCCTCACCCCCTCCCTCCCTCACCCCCTCCCTCCCTCACCCCCTCCCTCCCTCACACCCTCTCTCCTTTTCCCCCTCTCTCCCCCTCTACTTCCCTCTTTCCCCTCCCCCCCCCACCTCCCTCCCTCTCTCGTATTTAAAGCATTCAAAGCACGCTTACATCCATAAGGATTTTGAGGTTTAACAATGTAATTGGTAGACAAGGCAACATTCCGTTAAAATGGCAATATTTCCACAAAATATGTGAATTAAACGTATAACAAGAGCGATTTCGAATTGTATGCGGAAAAAGATGAACATACGTAATAAGAAACTTTGTAATTTTTTCTTCAAAATGGTTCAGATCCGATGATCGTAGGTTAATTTCTTCTAATTTTAATTTCCAAAACAATAAAAGCCTGCACATCAAGAAATTGATTTTTAGGTTACCTTACGGAAAATGGAAATGTCTTCCTTGGAGTCGAACCCAGGACTTTTTTGGATATTTATTTTCGTCATTACCTTAAAATATTTTAATTAAGCATCCTTACCAAATTTCAATCTTCTACCTCTTCGGGAATTTGTTAAAACGCTCTATATCGGCCATCGTGAAAGCGTGACCAACCAACCAACAGACCTGGGCTATTAATATTGTAAATAAACCCCTGCGTCTGAGGAAGAGTTAAAAAAAAATGTTTTACACAAGGGATAACAGCCTCTCAATTTGTCGGATTGATGAATAAAATCGTTTTGAATCCATGCAAAATTGTTTTCGGTCCCAAATATTAGTTCATCTGGTCCAACTTATCTGCATCTACTTTCTGGAAAGGATCTTTCATAACCTCACCTCTATTCCTCTTGGCTCAATCGAGAGATCAAAGGACACGAGAAAAAATTAGGTTTCTATCGATTTGAAGTAGGCGAAGTCGTCTTTGTCACCCGCTCCTCTCCCCCCCTCCCACGTCTTCTTCCCTCTTCGGGATCCTGTTAACAGATTCTCTCCCCCCCCCCCCCCAAAACCCTCTTATTACCCCGGAGCGCCCATTTCCTACCCCTTCATCTTTCCCATATTTCTCTATATTTTCCCCTTTCCTTAACCCCCGCTTCCTCTCCCTCCCTTTATATCCCTCCTCTTCCTCATTTCCCTTTCGTGCCCGTTTCTCCTTTCATCTATCCCACGTTTTCTTCTGCCATAATTTCCCCTCATTTTCCAGCCCCTTATCCCGTTCTTTTTTTTTCGTGTTCCATCTCCTTCATGTTCGTTCCTTTCGTATCCTTTATGGTCTTTCCCATTTTTATCCTCTTTCTTCAGCTCCTCCCTCGCGTCTATCCTATTTCTACCCATCTTCTCCCTTCATTTCCGCCCTCCTCCGTTTCAATTTTCGATTTCCTACCTAACCTTTTGAGATATTATACGGCAATCCTTAGGTTTTGGCAGGCAATCTGTTTAGGCTTTAGACTATTCATCCAAAAAAAAAAAAAGAAAAAAATTAAACCATTATTTTTAAAACAAATAGTGTGAATATGTAAAAAAAAACGGTACAATATATGCTTGTTAAATCTATGCTTCCCCAGATATATCTCTCCCGGATTACGCCTTTCAGTTTATCTATTGAAAACATTTTTCTTCTCCCGTTCACTCGAAACTAATGAGAAACATAACTCATGATTGTTTCGCGGCAGATGATGAATATTTTTAAAAACGTTTTTTCCCGGAGGAAAAAGATTATTAATTTTTTTATATTTATTAGCTGCCAAGTGCGTACACCGTCGTCCATATGGGACACATCCACCGAGCGAAAAATGTATATAAAAAGTTTTTGTTTTTTTTTTCCGTGTGCGCACACGTTTCCATTTGACAAAAAATTTTGAATTATTACTTATCCCGTGTCAGTTACGTTTTATCTGTTCGTCGAGACGTAATTTTCGCTCGAACGTTGACCTCACGCTCACCCTCTTCCCCTGCAGACCGTGACAAGACGCGACATTTAAAGGTGACGTGTGATTTCACGCCAGTCTCGACGCGTTTTTCCCCTCACTCCTTTTAAAGCCGTGTCTTGTTATCCAACTCTCTCTCTCTCTATATATCTGTCCTTTTTCCCTAGCTACCGTCTCTTTTCCTAGGCATCTCTCACAACGCCAGCGTCACCCTGGTAACCGTACGCCCCTTCCTTATTTTTTTCTCCCACCGATCGCGAGGGGGTTGGGAAAGGGAGGCGTTTCCCACGCCATCTATAGGGATAAATAATAAACGGCTCATTATCCTCCCGGACCATCGTAAATAGCCGCGGGTAGCTTGGCTAACGAGGGGCGTTTGTCGTCGTGGTGAAGATGACTCCTTTTTGCCTCGGGGACATTCTCCAGTTGCATCCATTCTTCTTGAGCCGAATCTAATTTGCCTCACGGAAATCATTTGGGAAGGCGCGAAGGTTGGAGGGCGTTGCGCGGCGGGTCTCTCCCATTTCCTCCCGCACCCTCCTGCACCCTCCTAGGATCCTCTTCATCCTCCTCTTTTTTTTTTTACGGATACCCTGGCGAGAGAGAAGGAATACCTAATGGATTATGCGGAGGCGAGGAGGATGGTGTTGGTGTTCCCTAGGTCCATTTGTCTACTGCCTCCTTCGCTTCCCTTTACCGCCGTTATTCATCCCCAGCCTTCGATGACAGTTCGAAATGTGTCGCGAGGAGCGTTTGCCATTTCGTCCAAAATATACATGCACACACACACACACGCTCTTGAGTCTGCTTGATAAGTTTTTTAAAATTTTAAACGCCACCGTGATTAATTATACAAAATAATAACTCGAGATTAATAAATTATTGAAGATGGGTCGGATCAACGCGTCCGTTTCCGAGAAACTGTCGCCGTGATATATTATGAATGCTTAAAAATATATTCCTCGTTAGGAGTTCCCTTAACTAATGATGCTTTGTATCGAACACGAGTTGTTGGAAGATATTTTAGCGGGGAAATTTTTTTAGTCTCTAGCGGGAGTCCCTGGTTAAATCTAGGATAAGGGGCGCGGAATTTGTGACCTCTGCCTCTATAAAGCTGTAATAATCTCGCAGCCATACGGTTTGCAGATAGTATTTTTGGACGGGAAAGTAGATTTAATTCTGTGCAGCCCTACAACATTAATTAACTTTATGCCTATAAATTCTTTTCACCTCGAAGAAGGTCGCAAAATACGTTAATTTTATACAGGAAGCGTATGATTCTATGGATTTGTTTCCTCAGTATCATCGAGAGTTTACAGAATTAATTTTTGTCGAAATGCGACGCATTAAGAACGTATCGCCAAGTGTTCGTTCAACAGTTTAATAATTTCATCATCATCGCACAACGGCGATGCCAAACAATTTAGTTCAACTCTTGCTTCGGAGTTTATAAAAAAATATATTTTTGGAAAACGAGTGATTTACAATGGAAATTCCGTCTATATTTTTAATACGTATCTCTCTCTCACTCTGTAGGAGAAGTTTGAAATTAAATTTACTCATTATTTTAAAAAAATAAATTTAGTCTGAAACTCGTTTCATTGGCGACTTTTAGGACTCTGAAAAGTTTAACTGCGTGATCCAAAAAGAGTTAACATTCGCGATCTCAAAATAGCACGCGCGGCATTATGACCGTGCCCAACCGAGTTCATTAAATTCTAACGACCTCCCTCTCCATCTGACTCTTTCTCGTTTCACTCCTCTCTTTCTCTCATCCCATCATGCCCCTCGCTCAAATCCCTCCTTTTTATTCACACCACCCAGCATGCACCGCACTTGGTAGGACGAGAGAGACTGTTAAGGTAGGCGGGAGGGGGGGGGAGGGTGTGTGTGTGGGAGATCGCTCGTTCATCGCACCGTCGTTCCTACTCTGCTACAGCAGCACCACTTTTCGTCACACTCACATACACATACATACATACATTACTCTCTCTCTCTCTTTTCCCCTTTCATTTATACAAAACACTTCACACATCCCTCAACCTCTCTCTCTTTGCCCGCGTTTCGTGCAACCCTTGATAAAGATTCGCGCTCCGTTGCCCTTCGTACTATGCGGTTATACCTTTCCATAAAAGAGGGAGAGGGGGAGGGAGGGAGAGGGAGGGAGAGAGGGGGAGAGGGAAGGTGAGAGAGGGAGAGGGGGAGAGAGGGGGGGGAGAGGGAGAGAACGAGGGAAAAAAGGAGTTTCGCGAATGTTATATATGAATATATTCCCTTAAGCGCGCCTACTTTTCGATCCCGAAAGGACTGTCCTGCGTGAAACATGGCGTTTCCAAATCGCATCTCGTGTCGTTTTATTTTCTACACGCTGGAATTATGATCATGAGCTGTAGCCGAAAAAAAAAACCGTTCATTCTGACACAACTAGTCATATGGGTTTCCACGGTTTCTTTACCAATGTGTTTAAATAGCTTTTTTCTGAGGTTTGACGGATTATGTGATAATAGAATTGCTTCATTTTGTGTACGAGACAAGTTTTGCTATTATAACGTGATATGTACCCGAAAAATGAAAAGGGATTGAGTGTTTTTCGAGGAAATTTAATTTTTTTACATGGCCTCGTTAATGTAAGGTTTTTAAAGTAACGTTTAGAGAAGAAATTTCATAAATTTCTTCCTAATTATATCCGCAATTATTTTCATGCGAGCCTCTTGCTACCTGTCCAGAATTTTAGCTTCGTATTTCTGATTCGTTACCGCACTAGTTAGATTTATAATTTAAATATCCACCAATATTTAAAATAAAATGCGATTTTTATAGGAATATGTCCGTAATCTATTTACAACCGATTGTGAGCGTGGAGTTTGACCGAATCTTCCTCTAACAGCAACTTCGTTGTAGGAGAGTTTAATATGCTACTTTTAGCTCGTAGAGATCAATTAAAAAGTCTAATTAATCACGTCCTTATGGTCTGTTGTTTTAAACGAGCGATGGTGCCAAGTTGTTCACAAAACAGCGAAACTTCTACAAAAGACTAAAGGTGGTTGATGAACTTACCCGGTTCGAATAAAAAAAAAGGTAAGAGCAACCGTTGTATAGTTTTTAATTACTTTAACCCGTTGACGCATTCGTTCGTTCCAATCAGCCTGTCGGCCTGGTGAGGACGCAAACGAGCGTATAGTCTTAATAAAAAATTACAGGTTGTTCGGAGGTGTGTTGTTAGCGTTTCAAACCCGGAATAGTTTCCTTCGGAAATAAATAGCCCTTCGTCGACTACGGCGTGAAACATGCATTTTCCCGTCGTTTTGCATTTGTTTTGCCGAGTGGATCGCTTTGTATGGGGCGATACGTAGCATGTCCGAAATCCAGTCTCGTTGCTCCGATAAGAAAGACGCCGGTGAGAGCGCAGGAAGTGTGTCGACAGAGTAGAGGAGGAGAAAAACGGGAATTTTTGAAAAAAAAGAATAGTCGGGAGAGACAGGAAGATAGATATAACGGACAGTAAAGAGATTACAGAAAAGGGAAGCGAAGGAAAGCAGGACGGCGGAAGTCGGGATGCGTGTAAAAAAAGGTTGGCAAGTGGATGAAGGTAAAAAGAAATGGGGACGGAGTCGAAATGTTTAAGGGGCGAGAAAATTGTGAAGGACAGGAGGCAGTGCCGGATCACCCAATAGGCACAGTAGGCACGTTCCTAGTGGCCCCAAGCTTAAGGGTGGTCCCCACCCTCGGAATGGGACAAGTGGCCGGGGCCGACTGGACGCCAAGCCAACTGGGCGCAGAGCGAACTGGGCTCAGAGCCAACTCGCCGCAGAGACTAACGAAAGTTTTCTATTAAGTACAGACTGTATTAATGTATGATAATAATTTAATTAATTAATTTTACCGAATTCTACGGGGTGTTAATCATTAGAAATCTCAGTTTACTTCCCTTTATTCGCTTTTTTTCACATCTTTAAAATATCTATTCATTAAAATTCTATTCACAATGCTGGAAGAAATACATTTAAAGATCTTTCTTTCGATATAGAAAAATTAGTTTTAAAAGTAAATCATATTACTTAATGTATGATAGTGTAAAAGTTATAGTTTTAAAATATCAGGTTTTGCGTAAATCCTCAAAAATATCATAAAAATTCAATAAAAAGTGAAAGTTATCAGGTTTTATATAATTTTTGCAACTTTCGCGCTTGCATTTCCAGTTTTAAAGAATCTCCTTCGGCCTCACAGGTGGGATTTCATTAAATGTTCTCCGGGCTTGAGGGGTTAAACCTCAGCTGCAAGTTTGTATTATTTAATATAGGAAAATATTTTAAAGATGTTTGTAATAAATATTTTACGTGTGTATATGTTATAAATAGTCACCTCATATTGTATACCAGCGATGCAAACCGAACCGAACCACCCTAAAATTTGAAATGGTTTGCAGATATGTTGTATACTATTACCGTTCTGAGAATGCTCGTCATAGGAGCGATACTGGTTAAGGGTCACATTAAATTTAGTAGAATATTACTTTACTAGTTGAGACCCGTTGAAATTTCAGCGGAAGAAAGATGGAGATTGTAAATGAGTATGATGTAGTAGAACGTGAAATTCCCCTTAAGTGTTGCGGTAGATTTTTTTAAAATTTGATTCTCAAATGTGAAATTGTGTATGAATAATTTCTTTTAGGTTTATTTATATGAAGTAAAAAAGGAATACAGGGGAGTAAACTGAGATTTCTAATGATTATTACGCCTTAGCATTCGGTAAAATAAATAAATAATATTATTATTATATACTAATACAGTCTGTACTTAATAGTACACTTTTATTAGTCTCTGCGGCGAGTTGGCTCTGCGCCCAGTTGGATTGGCGTCCAGTCGGCCGCGACCAGTTGGCCGAGCCCAGTTGGCCGCGGCCACTTGTCCTAGACCCCCACCCCGTAGGTTGACTATTATATAGGCAATATTATTGAAAGCAAAAAGAAAATTTAAAAAAAAAAAGTGAATTACCAAGTAAAATGCAAAAATGCCAGTTTTTCTTATGTTAAAGATAGTAAAGAATTGAAATACAGCCTTTTCTAAACTTTTTCTTATCAAACATGATAAAAGAACAACAATGCGTCAAGAACTGTAAATGCATTGACTCTAATATGCATAGAACGTGATTTTGTTTTTTTAAATAGATTTTTCTTTATTGATACAGGAAATTGCCGACTCAAAAGTTCGGAAGGTGAATTTGTGAGGCTTATTTTCGTGTTTTTTTAAAGGAAAAATAAGATAAACATTATTTTGTCAATAAAACGTTTTCTTTATACCATCGCAAACTTCGAGGAGGGCCCCCTAAGTGCTTATGGCCAGGGGCCCAAAAGGGTCTTAATCCGCCACTGTCAGGAGGGATAGGAAGGTGTTGGAGGGAGAGAGAGTGACACAGAGAGAGAGAGAAGGGGTGAGAGAAGAGGGAAGAGACGAAGGGAGACGTAGGTCGAAAGGAACGAAGAAAATCGGAACAGTTGGTGATGGAAAAAGTATGGGAGAAGGGTGTAGAAAGAGTTGCAGAAATGGTGCGAAGGGAACTGAGAGAGATCGAGAAAGAGAGAGAGAACTGGATCATTTTGTGCGTAGGTACTTCTCTCTTTAAAATGCCTCTGGCGCGGTCTAACATCCCGGATTCCGCTGGAGTAAATGGATTTATATATGCTCAAAGGAAACGCCGATTAGACGAAGATGTTTACCGACACACCGCTTAATTATGCTGAATTTACGCGCCGAAGAAATGGAGAGTGTGTGATTTCGGGGCAAAAGCCCCCTTTGTCTCTCTCTCTCTCTGTTCACCTATTAAAACGTCCTCCATTCTCGCGCCTTCTGCCGCCGTTCCCCGTCCTGGTTCTTGCGACGGAAAATCATCAATCTGTGTGTTCTCACTCCGTGTAATGCCTTATCGCCCGTTTTATTTGTATCGTTTGTTAAGGATGAATGTTTTAACCGAGCTCACCGAAGTCGAAGTTGGTAGCACTTTTTCTTAAGAATGCACTGATAATTTTTTCGAGCGCTTGTTCCATAAAAATTTCAGAACGGAATTATCTGGAAATGCATTAAAAAGGGGTAGAAATTTTGTCTTTTCTCCCGAAGGAGGAAGAACGGTGAGGTTTTTCGCCAAATTTTAGACTCGCGAGAGAGTCAGCGTTCTTGAAAGTATTAATATGACGTCGAAACGTAATTTCGAAGTACGAAAATTTCCAGCGAGTCGGCGTAAAAGCAGTTATTTTTGATTCAGAATTTTTTTCATCGAAAGCTGATTGACAATTTTACGCCACAGGAAGTAGTATTTACGACGAAATCGGTTGCATTAAAAAAAAGATTTGAATTCGTGTAGAAAGAGGCATTAAAGCCATAAAAAGCCGTTTCTTGAAAATTAGTTCTGGAGCAGAAATTATAAAAAAATATGAAAACTGTGTTGACAGATTTTTATTTGTAATATATGTATAAATACATCATTTGAAAGAAACATAGGAAAGGATCGAAAAAGATTTCAGTTGTATTTTAGAAATGGTAGTTTGTCAGTTGTGGTAAGAATTAATGTGACTTTGCTGATATACCTATGCTTCCGGTGTTATTGCAGAAAAACTCTCCAAAGTTACAATAGTTTTGTATTAATAAACAGCGATGTATTTTTATTATACGTAGTTTCAGTGCAATGTATAACATTCCTGTCAGCTAACTTATGATCTTGATATAACAAAAAACAATAGTAATGAATCAATACGCTCTCTATTCAAATTTTCTTGGGATCAGATTGGAACTATTTGCTGAAAGTTGGCTGGTTGAGTTCGGATCCTGTTTTCCATTACAAATTTCCCGAGTTTGATACAGTTCAAAGAACAAAAGAATCACGGCGGCGTTTCATGTGATTGTCCTTCTCGAAACGGACGTCAACTTTTTTGAACCCAATCCTACGTGCCCTAAACTTAAAGAGTGGTATATTTTTTTTATCACTTCGTCATTGTATAATTTAGGGCATTATGCGCGTGGTGATGAATGGCGTACGCTGAAAACAGCCTTGCCCTTACTTATTAGGGGAGTCGAAGGGCGTTCATTTCCTCTCAAGAGGGAGAGGAAGTGATAAGAGGGGAGTGGCGGGAGGGAGGGGTAAAACTGAGAGGGTGGGGCGGAGGCTGGTGCTCTTTTAACTTAAGGGGATGAGGGAGGGGAATACGAGGATGGAGGTCCTTAAACACCGCATCCGGTTCGCTCAGCTTTCTCGCTCACTGTGACGTCACCGCACTTGGTGTTTTTTTTTTAATTTTTGTTTCCAGCTGTAACGTCGCGTAATATTTGACGATTTCGTTCGCGAGTTTTCTTTTTTTTAGCGCGAGACGATTTATTCTTAAAAGTACGTACAGTGGAACTTGTATAAGTCGAACCTCAAAGGAAACAAAAAAATATTGGAGTTGTAGAGGAAAAATAACGCGAAAAAGATTTTGTCCCGTATAATGAATACACTTCGAGTTGTGGATAATTCGTGTTATAGACGTCCGTATTATAGAAGTTCGAATGTATTTACCAGCGTAGCGACAACATTTCGGGGTTCTTCAAATTGACATCCTTCGTTTGATAGAATAAGTTATGTAAGGTTCACTGAAGTACCTATTTTAATGGATGTTTGTCGGACTTGAGCGAATCACGCAGTCTTGAATTTTTTGGGGAAAGTTTTTCCTTATCGCTCGCATTTTATCCCATTCAAACTCGCATACACGTTCCAGATCTTGTACTATACTTCCGCAAATTTATTCTAGGATCTTGCAAACGCTGTGTATTTTTGTCCCGCGCATTTCTCCCCTTTGTAGTCATAGCGATCTTATTTTGAACGGGAAAAAGGAGCGTCTAAGAGGAAGCTGCTGCTGAGTGGAAAGTATGTCCTATCCTCCATCTCTCTCTCTCTTACAGAAAAAAAATTATTTTTTTCTCTCTTCCGCGTCTATTTTCTGCCTTCTTTTTTTGAAATCAGAGGTCGATTTGCTTTCTCCGCATGTGTGCCAGGACTCAAGTTTCGTGTTTATGTAGGAAGGAGAAACGTAAGAGAGGGAGAGAGGGTCAGAGCGGTCGTGGAAAACGAGAGGAAGGAAAGGGAGGGTGAGAAAGGGCGGAGGAAGAAGAGCGGGAGTAGAGGGGTGAAAGAGTGATGGAGAGAGAAAGAATGCGGATGAAAGAAAACGCGAAGAGGAAAAGAAAAAAAGGAGAGAGGGAGCGGGGAGGAAAGAAATTGATATTGACTCGGTGATGCAGGAGAGATGTGGAAGAGAGAATTTGAGAAAACTGAGTGGCGCAGGCGATGAGAACTTTGTGGAGATGGAGGTCAAATCACGAGGGAAGGAAAGGAGAAAATGTTGTTGGAAATAAAGGAGAAAAACAATCGAGAGCCCTGTGGGACTTGAAAGAGAAATGCGCGTACTATGATTCGCTTCAAGTACATACATCAAAATGAAGAAATTTATCTACCTGAACCTTAGGTAGAAATTAACTCGTTGAAACATTCATTTTAATTCACCGTGCAGTGACCCTCAATGCCTGCGGCGGTGTTCCTCAACCTTTAGTAGACTTGGGAGCACCTAGCCGTATTCATTAACTTAGGAGGAGCACTAGAACAAACTTTTGAGTAGAACATTTTGTTACCTACCAGCTGAAATGTCCATCATAGTACACTTGTCAGTACAAAAACTATCTAGAAAAAAAAATGAATGAGTGAACTCAAAAAATCGAAATTAAATTGCAGACGATCTCACACATGTTACATATTGGTTATTTAATTAAAAAAATCAATCCATACAAAATGATGAAGGATGAAAAGCTTGCGGAGCACCTACCTCAGTGATGGCGAACCTTCTATAGTCCGCGTGCCAATATTACCGAAATTATCGAATCTTTTCCGCCTCGCGTGCCACTAAAAGTCCTTGATTGTTTTTGGGTGCCAACTAAATTAATTTCGAGATCAATAAATAAGATTGTAACCGTAAAACTAACGTTTACAATAGTTAACTAAATAAAACCAATGTTTTTGCGGCGTTAAATCAGTACGATAAATGCTATGTATGATTTTCGCCTTTCGTTGGCGTGCCAACCAAAATCGTCTTGCGTGCCACTTATGGCACGCGTGCCATAGGTTCGCCGTCACTGATCTACCTAATGGTTACCGAGCACCGGTTGAGAAACGCTGGCCTAGGGTATGGTAGTATTTGTCCTACTGTTAGTATTTGTTGGCATGCTCGTTACAAAAGACTGTTTAAGACATAGTTGAAATTAATAAAAAAAATGAAAAATCAAATCTGACGGTAATGTTTATTATACGTGTTCATGTCACACGTCTAATACTTTGAGCGTGCGATGAGAAATGATATCGCCACATGTAAACGATTCAATAGCAGAAGGAAAGTCCCTGGCGCCCTAACGAAGTCAGATTATGCCTTATTCCGGAGAAAGCACACTTTAAAGTGAGCGAGTTATACGAAACGATACACGTATCTGAATAATAGTGCAATTTCTTTCGAATCATCTCCCGAAACTATTTCTTAAGTTTTTGGAGGCTGGGAGAGAACGGAATGTAAGAGACCTTGGTGGTTTTGAATTAAATATATATATATATATATGCAGGGCGAGGCAACCGCCTCAGGCGCCTCTCGAAGGGAGGAGCCAAAATTTGACAAAAATGAAAACCTATCAAAATAAATTCATAAGGCCAGCGAGGCCAGGGGGCGCCATATTATAAATCTCGCCTTAGACGGCAAAATGTCTGGGCATGGCCCTGTATGTATATGTGTGTGTATATATGTATATATATATATATGTGTGTGTGTGTGTGACGTAGGGAGTCAAGGAGAGTTTCATCAGGGTTAAGGGGATGGAGAGTAACTTGAGCGAATGGAGACCGAGCAAGATTCACTCTTTCCTATTCGCCTTCGAGGAAGCTATATTTTTTCCCATTCCATTCTCTCGTTGCCTTCTGGAATTCTTTCGAAATTTTCCCTCTCGAAAAAACTGTGCTGATTGCGATTCTTGAAGGGTCGAAGGTCGAAGGAAAACCTTTTTTGTTTTGTTTTTTATGTTCCTAAGCGTTTTCTTAATGCACACTCAAAAGGAAAGGATATATCCGGTATCGGATCCATCGCGATGATATTATTTGAGCAAAACTCTTTTAAATTTTGAATTCGGTGTTTATTTTTATAGGGCCCTTTTTGTTTACCACGGTATCCGTCCTGTGTTTGCCCTCTTTAACTTTCTCCTTCCGTATATTTTTTTTCTTTTTGTGAATTCTCCATCCCGTTTACATAACTTCCCGAAGCTCCTTTCCCTATTATCTTATCTTCTGATTTCTAATTCTGTTCTAGTCGAAATATTCCCGTCAAAGCCATTCCTATTCCGGATCCAATTTTCTCGGAATTGATTCAATCTGAAATTTTATTGATTGCCTTTCCCTTTGAACCCTTTTTTCGCCGAGAGATGGATTCTTAGCGAAATAAATCGTCATGTATCCTCGCGAATTAAATCCGTTCGCCGCCGATCCGGAATTCCGTTCTATATCGAACATATTTCCATTTTATATCGAATTTCGTCGAAGCTCCTTTTTCTTTCTTTCCGTCGTTTGTCTGTCTGTCTGTCTGTCTGTCTTCTCTTTGCGACAACCTTTCCCGGCTCAAATTCGATCGGTGTCTTCTTAGGATATCCCTGTTTCTCAAACCCTCATCCTCTTGCTTCTCCCTCTCTTTCGTGTCGCATTTGCCTGTCCTCTGGCCATCGCAACAATTTGAACTTCATTTCCTCCTCTTTAAAAGTCGAATTTTCATCTAGCGTTCGCCCTTACCCAGTGGCGGATTCAGACATTCTCAGAGGCCCCTGGCGCTAAAGCGTTTGGGGCTCTGCAATCTAAATATTTACTGAAACCTCGTCTTAACGACTACCCGTTTTCTTCTTTGACTCCCCGTTTTAATATGTAAACCGTCGCAGTGAAAAAATAAATAAATTTTCCTTCATTGCTTTTAAAATGAGATATTTAATATTTCTGGGATTATATATAAAACGTTTTTTTCGGGGGCTCTTTTACTTCAAGGGGCCCTGGCGCCACTGTCCTTACCATACATACTCCTTCCTTTCTCTATCTAATTATCTTGTTCATTACTCATAACATTAAATTATATTTTGTAAATCTTATCTTGTTAAACTTGTATGTATTATTGTAATTCCACTATCGTTCTTTTATGTATCTAGGGTTTTCGCAGGTTTTTTCCACCTCCCCTTCGTGGGTGTTTTCCTGCGTGGTCTTTCACTAGGATGGCCAAGTCAGGTCTTTCCTAGGTTTTTACCGCAGTTACTCGGTCTTTTTATAGAAATTTTCCGAATTTGTAATTTGGTGTTTTGTTTGTATGTTTTTCTATTTACTTTATTTTCTGGTTCTTTTCTGTGAAGTTATTATTACTGTTTTATTCTCATTTGTAATTGTTGACGCAGGGTTAAATGTAAGAAGGGACTATTATATAGTCTCAATTTCGTCCTAATAAAGTCGTTTGTCTGTCTGTCTGTCCTCCCCTCAAACTCCTTTAGTTTTGACGTTGTCTAGCGAAAAAATCCGTCGGCGGAATTCGTCTCTTTCCTTACCTCCCTACTTTTCCCCACGCTTTCCTGCGTTACACTTCCTGTTTTTAAATTCTTTAAAGTAGATCAGGAGGTCTGCATTTTTGGGGACGACTTTTGAGTAAGTATTATAATTGAGGAGGAAAACTTGGTATGCCGGCCATTGCAGTCGGTTTAGGACGTGATTTTGTTTTGGGATCGAACCTATTCTTTTTCGTTAAAGCTTTTAAAGGGATTGTATACAATGGTGACCAAAGATCCGAACACCTTATTTCGGGGAAGTATCCTATTTGGATTTATTGGGAAGTCCAGTCAGGAGTGTTTTTTCGGAGCTCGCTTATTGGATTTGACATCCGTGATGTAGCATCATGCGTTTTAATCAAATGAAATATTTATATAGAGTTGAAAGAGATGTATAAAGATTATAAGAGACCGAATGTGGACGAAACAAAATAAATATTTCTTACTAGCAGAATTTCCCGTTGAATTTCAAAGGATTTAATGAAGCTACTACAGCGCAACATACAAACTCTTTAAAATATATATAGTAGATACTTTTTAAATTACAATTAGCTTTTCTTAACAATTAATCTTATTTGCTTGTAACAATCCGTTTCCGAGCCTATTGCATTCAAATATAACGATAATTTTATTTCATATCATATTACTTTCGCCAAATCCAGCTTCATTTCTTGTGTAATTATGCCTATGAAATGTTTACATTTACGAGTATGTCTTGTAAGCAAGAAACCCGTGAAAAAGCAACGTACAGTTGTCCATGATTGAACACTGACTCCGGTAAATGTACACCGGATACGTGAGCCTATTTACGTTAATAAACATTATAATGTAGAATATAATGATTTTACTTACAAAAAATGTAAGATTCCAGTATTCAATAGACGAAAGAAGGTTCAATTACGCTTCCTGAATAATAATCAGTATCTATTTACGTTGCTACCCATAAACATCGATCGTTTCGTTGCTTAAACAAAAGTGCGAATCGAATAGCGCTAAACTTTCGTCTATTTGAATGTTTAATTGGTACTAATTGAATCGGAGACAGCAATGAAAGACTCCTTGTCAACGCCCGGGAGGGGTACGAAAACTCCACAAAATTTCGAAACAAATAACTTATTTCTGAAAACTTCTACCGTGTAACATGTAAACTTCGCAGGAATAAGATAGTATAGAGTTTTATTCGTCGAATAAAGTAAAAACGAAAACAATCGGTCCATATTTACGTATTTTAATGCTTGAAGGAAGAATACCTTGCAAGTCAACAAATAGATTCATAGGTGTTATCTTATGGAAAAATGTTAATCCACTATATTGGCAGCACTGATTAATCCCGATTGACCAAACCTTGACCATTCACTAAGTTAGGATGTAAGGAAGAATCGTACCAAATTTAGTTATTCTAGCTTTTATCGTTTAGGAGGAGTTCTATGAACAAATACACAAACACACGCTTCAAAATATATTATAGTAGATCAGTCTATATTGCCAAAAATCAGTCATTGGGTAGGAACGAAGCAAAAACAAGGACAGAAAATAAACGGAGAGGAACGGTAGAATCTCTATAACGTTCGTATAAAAAAAAAACAAGGGCGGAGTGTACGCTACAAAATTTTCTCTCTCGAAACGGTAGTCTATTTATAATATAGAGGTAAAATAAAATAAATTTTATAATGTGAAACTTTACATTCAAAAGTTCAAATTGTAATTTGTCGCGCCCCCCTTCAGAGTACCGCGCCGTAAGCGGGTGCCTCGGTAGCCTAGCCCTCGTTCCGGCACCGGGTGGAGCCATTTTAGTTGGATCTATTCAAGTTCCTTTATATTCCCAAACTTAATCTGGATAAGAGGCATAGGTTTTAATCGAAGTGGAAATAGATCCATCCCCATAAAACGAATCCACTGATTTCTCTAGGGCTTCATTCGAAATTACGCAAGAGAGTCGGGTAACTCTATCCAGAAACGGAAAATGGTTTTAGGTCAACGTGAAGACGCAAAAAATAGAAGAATTATTTTTGGCCGTAATAGCGACCGAGTTAGGATAGACGCATTGAAAATCAAAATTAGGTCGGGGTTGTATCAGAAAATGGATCGATCGATGAATTGAGACTGGCTGTTAAAATGTATTACTATGGATTCACTTTCTTCCGGAAGAATCGGAAAATAAGTATGAACCACTTTTATCAATCCTCATCGCTCCAAACAATGGGAGGTAAAAAGAAAAAGGTTGCCATGGATATCTAAATCCCTAATTCCTAGTCATAATCCGAGATGGTAACAAAGAAAAAAAATACATTTCGAACCCGTCACTTGTTGCATGTGTTATGACGAATGTATCCTCCGAAAATGCATAAATGCCATTCAAATTCCTATCGTGCGAATTTTTTTAAAAATTACCATTCAAAAGTGTCATTCGTGCTAGTATCGCAAAATTTCTCCATTTTAAATTCGAAAGTTATTTTTTTGCAAAAATTCTGTCCCGCTCCCGCTCGATCGTGCCATCCAACGCGGATGTAATTGTTATGCGTCCCTTTGCATATATTTTTTATGAAGTTTATTAATGATACCATTCGCGGTGTCACTTTTTCGCTCCCTTTCTTACTGAATTTGTCCTTATTGTTCCTCGAGAGAAGAAAAATCCAATTTGATGGTTACGACCGGCGTGCGTACATACACTTGTTGGCCCGCCCTTTACCCTGGACTACATCTGAATTTATCCACCAATACATTCGCCAAATGAGGTGGATTAATATTCTCGCCTTGCACCCTTTTCAACAGCCTGCTTATTCTGGACCTGTGGATTAGATGCAAATAAGGGATATATATATATATATATATATAATAAAGGTAGCAACAAGGTGTTGGAGGAAGCCCAGTGGACACTTACCTAGAATGAAGAGCCGCTGGGGGTGCTGAGGACACACGAAAAGAAGGGCATCAGCCCGAAAGCTCCATTTTTGTGTAGTTTTTGTTCTTTTGTGTTTTTCGTGTGTCCTCAGCACCCCCAGCGGCTCTTCATTCTAGGTAAGTGTCCACTGGGCTTCCTCCAACACCTTGTTGCTACCTTTATTATTACCTTTCCTTTTCCCTAAGTATTTATATATATGTATATATATATCATCATCATCATCATCAGCCTTTTTCAGTCCACTGACGGACGAAGGCCTCCCCCAGACTCTTCCAGTTTTCCCTGTCAACTGCCTCCCTCCTCCAAGTTTGCCCCAAGAACTTAACAAGCTCTCTGTCCCACCTGTCTTTCGGTCTTCTTTTTGGTCTCTTGATGTTTCTTGGGATCCATTCGATGACACTGGACGTCCAACGCTGGTCATTTCTTCTAGCAATGTGGCCCGCCCACTGCCATTTTAACACCTTCACTCTTCTAATCACGTCACAGACTCCCGTCTTCTTTCTTACCCAGTCGTTCCTCTTGCGGTCTCTTCGGGTGATCCCTAACATGCATCTCTCCATGCCCCTCTGTGTTGTTTGCAGGCGCTGTATCATTCTGGCATTCATGGTCCATGTTTCACAACCATATGTCAGAACAGGCAGAACACATTGGTCATACAGTCTCCTTTTTAGGAAGACTGGAATATTTGATTTAAAGATGTTCGCATTCTTGCCAAAAGCACTCCATGCCATCTTCACTCTCCGGTTGATTTCTCCAAGAAGCGAACCATCAGTAGTGATGAGTTGACCTAAGTAAACATAGCTGGTTACTTCTCCAAGTTCTGCTCCGTTCATATGTATCTTCTCAGAATTTGTGAAGGAGTTTTACATAACCTTTGTTTTATTAAGATTCATGTATATATATATGTATGTATGTATATATATATATATATATATATATATATATATATATATATATATATATATATATATATATATAGTGTACATATATGTATACACACACTTGTAGACGTTGCTTGCATTCTGCAAGCATTTCAGCCTACTTTAAATAACGGGGAAAAACCTTAAAAACAAGAGTTTTAACAGCATCGGATTTTTCCCATTGGTTGTGACTAATAACCTATAATCGTGCCAAATTTGATGCCTATTAGTCGTCTGGAAGTGCGTCATAATTTTTGCCCTCTTATGGGGCAATAGTGGAGCAAAACCGCCCCTAAAAATACAATATTAAGAATTGTAAATCTTTCCCAATTTTTTTTTTCAAATTCCACTCATTTCTGCCAAACTTTAATGCTGTACCACTGCTAGAAATGCATATATATATTGCTTTAGTTGTTTAAATTTTATGAATTTTTAACGGTCACGGTAATAAACTACACTGTAAATTTCAATGTTAATTACCGTTGGAACACCATTTCCTAACTTTTTCAAATTTTTCAGCTCTCTAACTCGACCGAAAGTACATAAACAATAGTCAATTTGTTTAACTTTATGAATTTTAACGGGCAAATAAATTATTTAAATTTACATAATCCCTTTTTAGTTATTTGGCTAATTTTACCGTTAGAAAAAAATTCAGCATTGTAGCACATTTAGAAGTAACTAAACCAAGAAATATTTGTTTAAATTTTAGGATTTTTTAACGGTAAAGAAAATAAAATTTTCTGTCGGTTTTGCAACCTGACCTACCAAGGACCAAATTTCAAGTTTCTAGCTTATTTGGAAGTTCCTCAATTTGTATCCTCTATATTTATATATATATATATATATATGTGTGTGTGTGTGTGTATATATATATATATATATATATACGTATATATATATATATATATAGCATGTGTAAGAAGCGTCAATATATTATAGATGTATATAATATGACGGCGAAAATGTACAAAGCTATATAAATTTAATTTCGTTTCTCTCGGGAACCCGTTCTTTTTTTGTTACTGTTTCTTCTTCCAACCCCCCACGCCGGCCAAGTTTCTCTTTTGCGCGCTTATAAAAAAAATATTCCAGAAATTTCCATTCCTTCTAAAAATGCTCGAATTTCCATCGGAAAGAAAGTGGCTCAAGTGCGGCGATGAGGAGGAGGTCAGGGGATTCTTGAAAGAAAGGGAGGGGGGAAAGAAGAAAGGAAGCGACAAAAGAAGAGGGGAAGGGGAAAGCGAAGAGAGGGAAAGCTCTCTTAGGAGGAAGTGCAACGAGGAAGGTCCGGCCAGCATTACGTAATGAGACCTTTTTTTTTTAAAAAAAACGGTAAATTTAAAAGTTGGGTACGGAATTTCTCAAGGAAGTTCTTTTTGCAGAGTCTTGAATCATGCGACACGGAATGACACCCTGCGAGCTTCCGGGAGAGAAGAAATTAAATTTATATAGCTTTATACTTTTTCGCCGTCATATTATATATATATATATATATATATATATATATATATATATATATATATGTATATAAGATTGCAACTAGTAGTTGAGAGGGATAGGAGGGAGCCAGTGGACACTTACTTGGTGTTGTGGACGTCCATGGCGGTAGAGGAAGGTTTTTTGGAGCTTTCGCGCATCCGCCCTTCTTCGGCACAAGGGTAATACTCAGTAAGTATATATATATATATACTTAACACGTTCATGTTACGTATGTTATTAATTACGTACAAGGCACAGAGATAGGCAAGGAAGGATAGGAAAGACTGCAGCTCCAAAGATTTGAACAGAATGAAGTAGAATGTAATCACGGGAGGCAATTCAAAGAAGAATGCGTGAGTAGAGTAACCATAGTGATGTAACACAGAATTGCGATGTAAATCGTGAATGTCTGTAGCTGAAAAATGGAAGACTAGGAAGAAAGGGAATGAGAGTACATACAGGAAGGGAGAAATGAGCGAGGAAACGAATACGGCGAGGCAGAGAGGGCTGAACAGGAGACAAGGAGGGACACGGAAAGGACGACATGTAGGAATGAGGAGAAAGTGGGAGTGGGAAAGGATGGAGGAGTGAAAGGAATGCGGGAAGAGAGCGGGCAGAGTGCGAAGAAGAGGTATTCTTGGAATGGAGAGATTGAGCCGTAAGAAGGAACGAAGGAGGATGGATGGATGGATGATGGAGGTTGTGGAGGAGATGGGAGGAGGAGGAGGAAGGGGTGGATGAAAGGGTAGAGAGGTCGGAAACGGAGGATATGGTTGAGGCAAATGGTTAGGGAAGTTATGAGTAGGAGCAGGAGGGGGAGGAGGAGGTGGTTGGAGTGTGGGGAGAGGGAACATGGAGGGAGGGAAATAAGGCGCGGTATAATTTTCGACTCAAGTCACCCGGCGAAGTATTCGAAGCCCGCCGGCGAGTTCCAAATGCTTTCTGAAGAAAACCTCTGAAGTTGGAGAGTCTTCATTGAATATGGATTTTCAGCTCACCAGACGGTGATCAAAGATGCTGGGGCGTGGTTTTCTCCGAAAGTTGTGACCAACCAACGATACAGTTCCTCCGACCTTTCTCTCTCTCTCTCTCTCTTTCTCTCTTCTTTCATTCCCTTTCTCCGCCGTCATTCGAAATAACTCGCATTTTAAAATAAGGAGGGGGTGCAGTTATACGAAGAGGCTAATGGTATACCTCGTTTGGCTTCCTCGCGCATAACTTTTTTGCCTCGCTCGCCTAATTTGGGTAATGACATCGGATGCTGCATGGACTTAGGTTTAATGTGTACATTTGGCTAGCTTAAAGCTAAGAGGAATGGTTTTATTAACTTTTTTTTGCGGGGCAGGAACTTTTCCGACATTTTTTTTCTTCAAATATCGATTGCGCTGTTGGATAGATTCGTTTAATGTTTAACGCAGAGAGAGTTTTTACTAATTTTTCAGAACTACAGTTGTAATTGAAGATCACCGTGGAAAGTACGGCATATGATTGAATTTTAGGTTACATTTTTGCTTATACAGGGTGATCCAGGCAAAATGTACCCGATATCAAAATGAAATTACTCGATAACCATACAAGACAGTATTTAATAATAATATGTATAATCAGGAAAAAGTCAAGTTTTTTAAATTAATAAACCTTTTATTCGCAGGATCAAAATGTCTCGGATGATTTCACAACAACAGCGATAGGCAATATTAGACGTGAAATCATAAAAGCTGTAATCAGCAACTGCACTGCACCCATTAGAATGTGTGTTCAGAATGTTTGAAGACATTTTGAAAATCTGCATTATTGGAAAGAAATTTGAAAGATGTTTATATCAATCTGTTTTTACTTCACGCTCATATTACAGTTCATTCACTTATTCATTTTTTTATTTTTTAATCGGGTACTTTTTTTGCACACCCTGTATTAGAAGATAACCTAAGAATTACTCATGTTATTTGTCGCTTTATCTAAACAAATTATCAATTTTCCGGTGATTTCAGCGTATTAAACTTTGGATGTTGTTTTTTGGTTGTTGTTTTTTGGCTGTTGTTTTTTGGTGGTTGTTTTTTGGTTGTTGTTTTTTGGTTGTTGTTTCTAATAGGCAAAAGTTAAGCCCCAAACGAACAGTGTGGATCATGATATCCCATATAATATCTTTCATATACATATATAATTCCCTATTGTATTAATTTTATTGTGAATCATTAATATGGAAATGGTTCATTAAGGAAACTTTGGCACCAAGTATCATATCAGTCACAGCTGTATCAATATGGTACTTAATTAAAAACCGTTCAATTAAACCGAAACAATTTACAATCCCCGACTAAACCGTGACGCGAGCATGGCGACCCGCAAACAAAGAGAAGCACTTATTTTCCACTCGATTTGGGATAAGGACGCGTCGCGCTTACGTTGATCCTCGGGAACCAATCTAAAAACAGCGTTGGCAACATGGCGGATAAGCCCAGAGCGTTATTATGTCGCTCGTCTCGCAAAAATAAAACGTATTTCGTCGATAAGCGGACACAATGACCCGTCCGATGGAGATAGCCCCGTCGGCTTACGCGAGTCGGAAAACGAACAAAAAATAAATAAATTTAATTAATCTCCTCCTCTCGCGCGCCCTTTGTAACGCCTCTTGTTTAAGAGTTTTGCCTTATCGTGCGGAAAATTATATTTTAAAAACCTTAATCCGAGGCCTACCGAATGGGAGTCATCGTCTAAGGGCGGCGGATCCAGGCTTCAGCCATGGCGGGTAATCAGGAATGAAAAAATAAACTATTTAAAAATGTCGTATTTCACGTATATTTTAATACATAAAAAGGTAATATAGAACTTTTTGTACAGCAAAATGAATGTAGTACAACAGTATAGTTTTCGTTTGTCGTGCTCAGCACGTGGGACGAGGTTAATGGGTTAATTTTTTCCAGTGTTCAGAAATCTTGGGGGTAATTACCCCTTTATCCTCCCTTGTCATCGTCGCCTTACGCTTTATGGTTAATAAAGGTTTCGCGTGCTTGTACTTGTCCGCTGACGCATTTTTGTGTAGTTTGTTTTCGACCTATCGATAACTCCTTGATTCGATTTCGTCATTTATCCCATCTGAGTCTTTTCTTTTCGCCATCTACGTCTACTTTTAAACCAAAATTCGCCAAATTGATCCGTGACAGGAAGTGCTAATTATCTGAACTATCCATAGCCGTCCTCGCATTGACAATTTATGCCCTGCAGTCCGCCAAGGCGTGTGGCAGGAGGTCGCAATCACCCACCTACTTCTAAATTGTGTTGATATTATTACTGTTGATCCTCTGGATTACGCCGGAGAAGAAGGACGAAAAGACTCTAATGGTTATCCTCTTACGATTCTGAATCATGCCAAAGAATTATGAAGCTTTGTAAAAACCATCTCCTTTTTTTAGTTATATAATAATCCATATTCTAGTTCCCTTCCTAACGTGGCTTACTTCGACGTCCCATTGCCTCTCAGAAATCTTGTATTTAAAAGAAAAATACCAAATGTTAACGCTCTTCCATCGGATCGCTAGAACGGGGAGAGGTCTTTTAAAAATCTGTCCGAAATAATGGACGGTATATATATATATATATATATATATATGTATGTATATATATACAGGGCCGTGCCCAGACATTTTGCCGCCTGAGGCGAGATATAATATGGCGCCCCCTGGCCTTGCTGGCTTTATGAATTTATTTTGATAGGTTTTCATTTTTCACAAATTTGGCGCCCCCCTTCGAGAGGCGTCTGAGGCGGTTACCTCCCGCCTCACCCATAAATATATATATCGAAGATAGGAGAGGAACGAACGGTTATAAAGACTAGCAAAAAGAGGAAGGTGAACTAGATTAGACATTACCTGAAGAGAGAGCATGATTGAAGAAGTGCTAGAAGGAAAACTGGATGGAAGAAGAGAAAGAGGTGGGAATAGTTTTCAGCTGGTAGACCACTTGAACGGGAAAGAGAGCTATCAACACATGAAGAAAACTGCGGAAAATAGGAGTATATGGAGAACCAAGTTTAACCATGAATAATCACGGACTTGTCAACGGACAGACTACCTATTATGATGATATATATATATATATATATATATATATATATATATATATATATATATATATATATATATATATATATATATATATATATATATATATATATATATAAAGAAAAGCGAAACAAGGGACCCAGGAACAGGAGAATAAAGGTTGCGGCGACGCGCAAGTCCCGCTTTTAGGGCAGACACGCCTTCGCGTCATTCATTCTCCGCTAAGAGATCCGATCGCTAATTTTTTTTTACTTTGCGGCCAGGTGAAATAAAAAAGCAGCATCGTGGCTTTCAAAGTGAAAATTCGTATCCTTTTGTCCTTTCGACGAGATAAGGACGTTGTTGGCAAAACATCCTCGTCGGAAAAGTACCTTCTCTTCATTCTCACTCACTCTCTCTCTCCCTCTTTCCTCTCTATCCCTTTCTCTCTCTACCTCTTTTCCCTTTCACACCTTTCCTTTTGCTTCCTTCCATGATCATTCTTTATCGATGTCTCCCTTCATCGTGTTATCTTTGCCACGTTTCCCCTTCCCTCTTTATCCATTTCCCTTTGCTGTCGACGCTTCCGTTTCTCCTCCCGTCTCTCCGTCTTCCCTTTTGTTTTCCTATCGGTGTTTTTCTTCCTAAACCTTGTTCTCTTCCTCCCCCGTCCCTTTCTGCCCTCTCCACATCCTGCGGTCCTTTGCTGTCTCTCTCTTTTCTTCACATCCCAACCTCTTATTTCTCCCTTCAATTCCCTTCAATTCCCTCCCTTCTCTCTTTCTCTCCCCTCCTCTCAGCTTGGCACGGCACACGTTTAGGCAGATAAGGTCTGGGACTCTGGAGGTCACGACCCAGTAGCCGAGAGAGAGAGAGAGAGAGAGGGTGCCCCCGCCGGCATGGTTTAAATGCGCCATTGTGTTCCTAGTTACCTGCATATATTGGTGTCTTATCTGCGAGATGTGGATCTCTCTCTCTGCCTTCCTCCCTCCCAAACCTGTATATTTCCCTCCCCTCCACCCATTTCCTGACCGCTGCCACACGCACCAGAGTTCAATTGGAGGGACCCATGTTCTTTCCAGCCACCATAATTCATATGTGCACAATAGCTCGAACCCGTCCGGGGAAACAATTGCCCCCATCAATAATCCGAGGGAGTTCCGGTCGCAATTCCTACGCATCTACGGCGTCTATCTCAGATTCGGGCCTTAAACCGACTTCTATCTCCTCGGGTTAAAAAAAATTATTCCTCGAAGGCAGCGGCTCCCATGTTGTTCTTCTTCAGAAGAAAGAAATGCGATCCCGGAAGAGTTATTCTTACTAGGAATCGGGCGTAGTTCTTTTTAGGCGGCATGACTAAAATCGGGTGGTAGCCCCCCTCGAGCCGTGGGAGAGCTCGTCCCAGTGGGCCAGACCACCATAACTCTCTCTGATGAAACGGCCGCGGTCTCGTTAATCTGGCACGATCGTCCATAAATCGTTCAAGACGGCCGTTTTGTACGGTTACGAATACTTTGATTCTCGTTTATATGCAATTTGTATCGGGATAAGTTAATCTTTTTTTAACGTTGTGATCAAGATTGGCGAGCTTTTAAGGAGAGTGTTACATCTCATTTTGTGCCGTATCTCTCATAAAGGGAACGTTTATTTCATAGCCTGTGTTATCTTATGTCCCCTGAGATCAAGTTTATGCTCATGGATGCCGCCGTTTGAATTAGTCGGAAGAAACTACTCTGTTTTGGATTTATTTAAAGTCATGTTGGTTGGGTTAAGAGGAATATAACTGTTCTTTTAAGATGACGTTTTTAGTAATAATTTCGTCTTTTGTAAATTTACTTTAAAGCTTGGGCCGTTAACGTATTCAATTGTATAATAACGCTCTTGTCCAAATGTTTTTATTAGGTCTTTGCGGTCTTTAATGTCATTCTCGTTTCTTGAAAATTTTGGGCACATTTAATTTGATCAGTTTTATACATTTCGCCGAAAATAAAATTATAACGGACATTTACTTTTAATATTAATTTTTCATTATAAAAAATATACGGATTTTTACTTTCTCCATACGTAGTATAGGAGGGAAAGTATCTATTGTGACCACGAAAAAATCGACTTAGAGATTTCAACGGAAATACACGTTTTGAGGTCCCTAGAACAAGTTTAGACTATTTTCGGAATGATGTCCTTGGATGTATGTGATTGTGGGCGCTCTAACTCAAAAAGTACTTATATTAATACCAAATTTCATATATAACACTTTAGCATGAGTACAAAGAACGATACCGGTTAACCGGAAGTCGAGGTTTATCCGAAACCCGATTTGGTTTTTCCGATATTTCTCCAATAATACGTCATTATTGTATACATTGATCATTACAAAAAATGTAGAAAATATAATTTCCTACATCTTTTATTTCAAACAATTTTCCATAGCAGTTATTGTTTAGGAATTATTTATAAATAATCGGTTTTTTCGGTTTCCGTCAAATATCTCCTTAAAAACGTCGTTATTGGTAATATTCGTGAGGACCAAAGTTGTAGAGAATAAAATTTCTTCCAAGTTTTGTTTGAAACAAATTTTCGTAGAACCATCCGTTTCGGAAATATTTTGCTTTTTTATTAATACCAGTATACAGCGCCACCACCATGTAGCGGTGATTCTGTAAACAAAATCAAAATATAATTTACGGCAGTAAGGACAACTGTATTCTTTTACGATACAAAATAATAATTTTGCCTTATAATGTTATTCATAATAATTTAAATATGTATACCCCAAATATGGAGAAAGTCATGTGTTGGCCATGTCAGATTTTTTTTCTCGCATTTCCTTCTATGGCCGCGTTTGCTTTCACAGAAAAGAAGAAAATACTTACTAAGTGCTTTGGCGGTAATAATCCTGATGATTGTTTCTGTTTCGCTCGTAAAGGTCTGAATGCGCGTTGAGACAACGGTCTAAATAACGCATATTAATGGGTTTTCCGCGTCTCTATCTCTCTCTCTCTCTCTCTCTCCAGACCAAAATGCATCTACGATCGAAACTTAGTTCTATCTGTCCCCAGTGCACGATTCGGCGGTTTTGCAACTTAGGCATCATGCCGCGGATTACTGGGGCTTATATTGCTTAACTACCAGAATTACACCTTAATCAACGAAGTAATCAGTTCTAGCTTTATTCATCGTACCGATCCATTACGCTAAATTTTCCCGCGACTCCATTTTCTCGTCTACTGTACCACGCTTACGTTAGACCAACTGATTTTGCGGATCTGGTTGCTACTGCTCGCTGATATTAACATCTCAGCTGTTAAGCGCAGTACAATCGAGTAACGGCATTAAAATTGACCTAATTTTATCAGCTTGAAGTTTACTTACCTGTGTATTTTGTCCGGTATGTCAGTATAGCGTGATTTAGGACGATAACTACTTTTGAGTTGTTGGTTTACTCATTTATTTAGAAAATATGTGCTAAAGTATACAGGTACCGATCAATATTAAGTAAAAATTAGTCGCATTTTCGCATAGTTTTATAGGCATTACAGAGAAGAGTTGTATTCTTATCCCGATTTTTCATATTTTGGGAGAATTATCGGGAATATTTAGATAATGAGTGAAAGATATTGAAACGTTAACGATATTTTAACCCGAAATTTTGACGATTTAAATTAGCATAAGATAAAGCCTATTACCTCGAAAATGAATCAATAAATCGAAATAAATTATCGCGTCAGCGGAATAAGCGATCATTAATTTGCAAAATGTCTCTACCATTAAAATTGGCCCCATGAAAAAATTATTTTGTTTAAGGGCCGAAAAAAAAAAATCTTTCGAAGGTCGCAAATGGCGATTTTGTATGCCTTATGGGGATTCGTTTTCACGTGTTAAATAACGTAAGAACGAACGCTCACATAAATATATACACACGAGTATATATACCTATATATAATATATATATATATATATATATATATATATATATATATATATATATATATATATATATATATATATATATATATATACATACATACGTATATCGCTCGTGCATATTTCCGCTTCTCTCCCTTTCATTGTCTCCATCTCTTCGCCACTTTTGCCTCGCTTCATTCTCTTCCTTATCTCCTGCGAAATGCCATCAATGTCCCCGTGTACGTATTCACAGCCGTCCCGGAAAAAAACAACCAAAAAAACGTCCATTTTACTCCCCTTTTATGCACTCTATCGCCCTTTCTACCCTATTGTCCCATCTTCCTCGTTTTCCTTTTCTCTTTCCTCGAACCACAACCGATTCCTTTTCCTCCTCTCTCTCCCTTCCTTCCTTCTCTCTCTCTCTCTTTCCCCCTTTACTCTCCTTCCACGATCCACTCCGTTTCCTCTCCTCCCTCTCTCTCTCTCCACCTCCCCTTAACTATCCTATAGTTGTTCCCATGCCACGCATGACTGCTTCCAATTCCCGATACTGCCCTATCACTTCCAAACCCAACCCACCATCGCCCCTTAACCATCCCTTCTCTCTCTCCCCCCCACTTCTCTTCGCGCTTACACCTCTCAACCCTTCCCCCCCATACACACGCTCCCCGTACGCCTCTCTCTCTCTCTCTCCCTCTCTCTATATCCCTCCATCTCTCTCTCTCTCTCTCCACGCGGTTGGTAGACCTCGCGCGTCGGCCGCTTCCATTAAGCTGGCTTAGCCATAGGCCACCGGGAGGCTTGTTATGTTGTTACCAACAATTAGCCTCCATCCCCATCTTCCCCCCCCCCCCACTCCCCTCTACTCAACCTCTCTCCCCCCTCCCCCATTCGTTCCCCCCTTCCTCCTATCCACCACTTCTCCAATATACCCCTTTCCACCCGCTCTCTAAAAGTCCGGGATTCCCTCTCACCCGCACGAATCTGGACGATTTTTCCCTGCTTCAATCCTCTGTCTCTCACTCCCATACCCCTGGATTTCTCCCCTTTCCTCATCTCGCACCTCCCCCGCCATAATCCAGAACCCTTCGCGTTACCCTCTCTACACTGCTGCCCTCTCCAGGAGAAACATTCCGTCTCTGGAGGTTGATGGGATTCTTTTTTTTTTGTTCAGAACATGCAGTGCAAATCCTCGCCGGATATGTGGATTGCTTAACACTAGTCAGTCATCGCGTAGAATCCGTGTTTAACACGCTGTGGAATTTTTTCAATATCTCTCTCAGCTCTCTTTTTTCCCTCTCATAATTTCTCCTCTCCCTCTCTCCAATCCCTTTCTCTCTTTAACCCTTTCAACTCTCTCTCTCTCTCCTCTCTGGGTAAGCTCCCTCTTCTCGTTAATTTTTACCTATATGTCCGAGCTATAATCCTAATGAGAGCCGAATCGTTTCGGTTGACCAAAAACGGCACAATGGAATTGCGTTGCAATTGAGGATCAAAACGGGGTTTGCATGCATTGGGAATTTTCTCTTGCGCGCGCGCAAAAACAAAATAGTAGTAGTGGGGGACGGGGGAGGGAATGGGGGGTCGGATTTTCGCATCGCGTCCGTAAAAATAACATTTGCATGCTAATCGCGTTCGAAAAAAAATAGCTTTCGACATTGATATATCCGTTCCAACGGTTTTCGGCAAAAGATTACGTTTGTTTTCGAGGCTCAAAAAAATCGGCTAATCTAACGATATTCGCTAATATCATTTTAATGGGTCTGAAATAAAATTATCGAGATTTTTTTTTAATTTCTCCGCGTGATCATAACCAAAGTGAAAAAAAAATTCGAAATATCCAGCAAATATAATCCGTAAAAGTCACACATTTTATTTAGATCACTCTCATAAAGTATATATATATATATAAGCTACGACGATCAGCATAAACAGCTGCCATCTAGGAGATAAGTACGTTTAATGTACCGAATAATTTTAATTATGTCCGTTTCTAAAAACCGCCATCGCGGAAGAGGGATTAATTTTATGCAATATTTTTTTAAATTCCGGCTGCGACCATTCATTTTCATGTTTAAGCAACATTTTTATACCCTGTTCCCCGCTTTCGAAACGAGTTACAAGGGGCATTAGCGTGGCAACATTTCGTAGGCAGTAGATTGATACAAGAGAGAGAGAGAGGGAGAAGGGGGACTGGTGGGAAGAGGGATAAATTGAGATAAGTGCTATTTTAGAGAGTGGTAAGAGTCCTGGAGGGGAGGGTGGGGATTTGTTTTTTTTAGGAGGGTGGGGGAGGAGTGACGGGGGGGGGGGGGGAGGAACAGAGAAGGGAGAGTTGAGGGCGTTGAGTGGCTGGTTGGCAAAGCTGGCGGTGGGAGCGAGTGGGGGCGGGGTAGTAAGACGAGAAAAAGGGGTTAGGAGAGGGGGGAGGGGAGAGGGAGGAAGTCGAGATCCCGCTTGCTGGAGGCGAGATTGATTTTAATGTAAATTATCGTTTGGAGGCCGGCGACGGGATTAACCCTGTGTACCCTCCTCTCTCTCTCCCTCTCTCTCCGCTTCGTTCCCTTCTGCCACACCTCCTCAGCCCACGGCCCCTTTCTTCTACCGTCCCCATCTCTTTTACCACACTCTTATCTTCCCTCTCTCTCTCGCCGCCCACGCCTCCACATCTCTCCACCCCACACGACTTGGGACATGTCCTCTGCCAATCCATCCATCCAATTCTCCCCTCTCCTTCCACCACCCATCATCCCGTCGTCTGCATCCACCCTTTCATCTCGGGAAGATATACGCCGGCCGAGAAAGAAAATGTATTCGCTCCTCGCACAGATTAACTTAACCGGCCAACGAGCAATTCTTTCAAAGCTGTGTTTCCTATGTCGGATTTGTTTTGCTTTTCATCTTGAGGCTCAAGCTACATTGGTGTCGATCGAAGGGTTAAATATTTTTCGCCTAACCGTGGATAAAGATGAATTTAAGGATTTGCCTTCTGCGATTTGGGAGGTTAAAAAACAAAAAAAACGAAATCAACGAAAACCTTTGATGTTCGACACCTTCAGGTAGAATAACGCGATACCGACATTTAGAGTAAGGTATCAGTTTGACGTAGAACTTTCGATACCATGTGAAATCTAAGACAAATTAACGATATGTCAAAATCACAAAGGATAACGAAACCATTCTAAAAGTAGAAAACTTGAAGTTATATAGAACTTCGGGTTGACGGGGAATATGTCTTATAGTTATCAAAATTTCGCATTCTGGAAGTTTATCGTCTGTAACTTCGATAATTCGTATACGCTCATATCTCGAATTGCAAGGTTTCGCTTTACGCGTTTTCGGCTTAGTATGGTTTTGTTTTTTTTTATAGTACTTCAAAATGCACGCCCATCACTTGCGTTTCAGCGCGGTTTTGCAACGGTGTTTGAACATTGAAAGACATAAAATGTTTCATTCGGACACATGAAGATTATAAGAAAGGTTGTGTGGAAGCAATGCTGAATACAGTTTGGTCGTATTGTCGGATTTTTACATCTAGATTGCACTCAAATGTAATCTCGCGAATTGGCATTACGAAGGTGCAGCGAAAAGCGAGGGACAGACGCTGTCCTGATTACTCGTTGGAAAATAAATGCACGTCTCTGTTTGATTAATTTGTTAAGGTTTTAGCCACCGTATCTACCCGTTTGTCTTCGAATCTCTGCACAAAAGGACTTATTACCTTACGTCCCCTTTGTAAACATCGCTAATAATAATTAAACTTCACCGGTGGCACTCCGAAAGTGGACCTCGGGATGAAGAAAAAAAATCGCCTCGTTCGGGTTTCAGCCTTGATACGTACGACATGTGCGCTAGTCTTATCCGCAATTTCTACCTCTACACGGACAATGCTTTCAATCTTGACGATCACACTCACACACACACATCATCCCCAACTCTACATCTCCCTGCCCTTTCCTTCATTTACTCCCTTATTCCGGGTAGCGGCGCAGATCCCACCTTCCGTAATTAATAACGCAATATTAAAGCCACGGCTCACCGTGTTAGTTTTGCTAATTGCGTCGCCCGATTTCGACCAGAGAGACAGGGGCCGGGGGATGGGGAGGAGGAGAGAAAGATATCGCCTCCTCCTCGATAATTTCCACCTCGAGCGACTTCCGCTCCACAGACTTTGGGGATTTTCCCTTCTCCTCCCTCCGCGCACACTCCGTGGAAACGGTCATTCCATCATTTCTCCATTCCCTTCAGCCACTACACGCGTCCCCTTCGCCATTCCGCTTTATTCCTTTCCCTTCATCCAATATTCATCTCTTCGTACCATCCACCCGTTTTCATTGCTCATATCGCTCCAGAACTCTCTCTTTCTCTCTCTCTCTCTCACACACGCTGACCTCCGAAATCCTCAGAGTCCCTCATAGCCTCATCTCTCCGAGCCAGCCTCCCTCTATCTCTTTGCCCTTTTCAACCTCCTCACCCCCCACCAAACCCTTTCCTAAAACCCCTCTCTGCGAAATATATTCAGTTCGCAATCGCGCAATTTGCTTGTTCTTTGGCCGATATCCTTCAAAGTCATCCGGAGATGATACCAAGCGTTGGTTTTCCAATTCGTGAATCTCATTTCCCTCCCCCCTCCTTCCCTATCCCATCCCCGTATGCTCCCATTTGACCGCCGTATATATATCACCATTCTCTTGTTCCCGCCCCAATGCTCGGCGGGTCGGGTGCCGGAAAATTTTCTCGCAGATTAAAACTTAGAGGCAGGGAATCCTTTCTTTTTTTTTTCAATATTAAGGATTTCGATCATTCCCGAGGACCATTATGGCGTAGGTACGAGGATTTCTATTCGCGCGACATCTGGTGGTTGTGGACGGTTATCAATCGCGAGAAAATTATTATTCTGAAGCGGAAACAAATTATCTTTCTTACTGTTGGGGAATTACGATGTACTTCATTGGGAAGTTACGGTGTACTTAACGAAGAGGATACTTTAACCCCGAAGTGCGTCATTTTATTTCAATTGATGTGTGTTTTTCTCTGATACTCGTACCCCCCGGAGTGTGGTCTTGACGGCAGTTTTTGGTCGGCTTTTGAAGAATTCGTTAGGGTTGCCATGCTTCTGCACTTCGCTGACGTGTGCGTATCCTTAGTTCGTGCTGCACTTGCCTTTGGGAGTTAACGGTATTTCTGGGAATTTTGTCTCGAAGGATTTGAATCAGTTGGACGTGCGAGTTTGTTTTTCTTTTTCGGTGGCTCCGTTCCAAAACAGGGCGAGCGCACAAGTTGGGACGTAATATTCGCCTCGCGTACTCTTCCAAAATAGTGCCTCTTCAAGTTTCTTTTTTTTCAGGGCCGAACGTTTTTGTCACAAATCACTCGGCGCCCAAACGATCACCGTCCATATGACGACCCCGCCCGTATACCCTCGGGAATTAATGAATACACGCTCACATATCTCTGCATATTGAGTAAGACATTAACGGTCGGGATTCCGCAATTATTAAAATTTCAGCTTTTATTTTTGCCGCGGCAGCAATTGCCGTAAACCTTTTTTTTTATTATCGATTTAATTTAGTAGATGGATCGTTAATGAAAGCGGAAAATGTGGCTGTATACGTTGGGGTTGTGTAGGTGTCGAGGTGAACCGGTTTCGATCGATTAATATCGATTTTTTTGACGGACGGACGGTTTCCTTCGTGCCGGCACGCAACTTTTGTTTTGCTGGAGAAATTTGAAGATTTCCTTTCGCCGTCATTTTAAAGTCGTAGTGGATGGTAATTGGAGGTTTTTCTAATAGTTGATCTGTGGGTGCGCTTGGTGTGCATTGCGATGTATTCGCTGTATTTCTGCATATAGTATCCAGTCACAATTATCGACTTTGAAGTAAATGCCGACAATCGTGGAGAATTATTTGTCAATTATTATACGTTACATATTTGTCGTGATCTGCAAAGATGAGAAAAGTATGAAGGGGAGTTCATCATTACTGATCGTTAAGAGGTTCTATCACTTACGTAGTTTATACTATAATTTAATGATCGTGCTCAATAATCGTAAAGTGATCTTAAATGAGGGGAAAATAACAAGATTAAGCGTTAGAAAAGTAGTGTAAATCTGCCTCTCGAGTGTTAACATATACTTCATAGTAAAATCAGTCCCGTTATATTATTGCATGTCAGACCTCGTGTTTCGGAAAGCTTCGAGTATCGAAAGTGACTATGATTATCTTATTAAAGGAATGAAAATGTTAAAACAAATCGTATTGCTATATCTGTTTATTCGTTTTTTATGTTGGAAAGCAATTTTCTTTGGCACACTCGTTATATATATATATATATATATATATATATATATATATATATATATATATATATATATATATATATATATAACTTTCGAGAGAAAACTCGCACCGTCAAATGTCAGCGCCAAACGCACGAATGTACAAAGATTCTCGTTTATGTTCAGCACGGAACATACGTAATGTACGGAGCTTAAATGATGGAGATTATATTAGCCTAGTATAGCGCGAAATTAATGCACAGTTAACGAATGCGATTCGAATGAGTCATGCCTTAACGATTGGAAGGAATCATCAATACACGAGTACTTTCCTCTTCCGAATTGAAGGAGTGTCTTACATTTAATTCTTATTTTTCACGTATCCGTCTCTTCCGCTTGCCTCGTCTCTTTCGCGCTCCTTTCTCTTTCGTTCCCTTCCATTTTATTACTCTTCCCTTCTCCCTCATTTCCCCCTTATTATTCCAATCCTTCCTTTTTTACTTTCTCCCTCTCCCTCTTCCTACCCCGCCCTCTTCCTCCCTCCACCTTAAAAAACCCTCTGCGCTATTTTCGTACGCCGGAAGTGTTCTATTCAAGTGAGTTTGCGTGGCACCGCTTCCTCCCCGACGAGTTTTTTTTTCCTCTTCACCCTCTCTCTCTCTCTCACTTTCTCTCTTTCTCTCTCTCTCTCTCAGATTGCAAATTCAACCTTCTCTTTCCATTCTCCTATTACGTGAACTCTCGTCCTTCAATTCCCCTTATCATACCCTCTATTTTAAATCTCCTTGTTCTATTATGTTCCTGTATACTCTCAAAATTTTCCTCTCGCTGTCTCCCTATCTTCCGTCTGTCTCCGCTAGAGGCGCTGTAGTTCTCTCTCTCCCCGCTTCTCTCTCTCTCTTTCTCTCTCTCTTAAAGCTCTCTATGAGAGAGCTTTACTCTCTCTCTTCCTTTCTGCCTCATTTGTACTCACGCTGTGCTCCGGCGCGGTTTATTATTCCTCTCTAACGTTGCGTCATTCCCGCTTTCCTCTCCCTTTATCTTCAGCTCTCGATTTCTTTATTCCTCCATCTTTCTCTCTCCGTCTTCTATCTCTCCTTTTTTCTGTATTCTCTCTTTCTCCGCCGTAAATCTCTCCTTTTCTCGTCTTATGCTTTTCCTCCTACTTCCGTTCGTTCATTATTTTTACCCCCCCCCTTTTTTTAGCGTTTAAAAAAAAATTTTATGTCTTCCCATTGTCCGTGCGCAAAATTTTGAATCGTCGAGAAGTGCTTGGAAGCTGAGATTTTTCAGGACAGTTTCGGCTGGTGACAGACATGAACCCTATTGATGTTTGGGGTCCGTCTGTCTGTCCATTTGCCTTTTAGCAGGATTTAAAAAAAAAACTCCTTATGAACAGTCTGTACGGGTCCGTTGCTATGGTAAATTTTCGTTTTGTTTAAGTAGCTACAACAATGAAAAGCGAAACGTATATAACGTTCAATTTACATTCGGAAATTGATAAAGAAGACAACTGCTTAAATCCGGTGAGGTATGTTTTAAATAAGAAGTAGGGAGAAAAAGTGCTTCTGGAATCTGCTTGTGCAGTTCTTATTTTAAACTCCCACGCTCATCTGTTGTTTTTTTTTACATACGTTGCGTAGACCTTATTTTTCATTTATTTTTTTTTGCATATTTTATCACTCTTATGGTTTCCGCTTTCTTTCTTTGGTCGTTAAGTTCTTTCTTTGTCTCCGCGCACGCTTCTGTCCTTCCATCTTATTCTTCTTCACTCTGTATTTCGCATTCTTTTCCTCTTTTATCCCTCCCTTTTCTTCTCCATTCTTCGATCTCTTTTCGTCTGCAATTCCAACCCATTCCTTCCCCGTGCCTTTTACGTCCTCTTTTTATCGTCCTTAATCTTCTCCCCTGCTTTCATCGCACTGAAAAAGTACCTCGGGCTTATTTCTTCCTCGCACCCTTCCATCCATCTGCTTTCACTCCGACCCCTTTTCTCTCTCTCTCTCTCTCTTTCTCTCCATTCATCTTCGAATGCCGTATTTTTTCTTTCCTATCTCTTCGCTCGGTATTTTTTCGGCGGTTTATCGGATTTTTTCCAAAATTATAAATAGAGACAGACTATATCGGTGGTCTTAATGCCCCAGAATTTGTTTATTTATTTTTTAACCTTATTTTCTTTCTCGCGGAGAATTTTTACCGGAGGATTTCTTCGTTGATCGAAAACGTTTTCTTCGAACCGCCTGCGTGATCGATGTTGCTAACAGGGAATGCATTCCAAGCGGAGTTTTTTCTTTTTTTTTTTTAAGGGGACTTGGCGGTAAAACCTGTGTGCATTTTTCAAATTGACACTTTTATGTCTCTTTAATCTGTCTTATCTTGATCGATGCAACCGAAAATTTTCTTTTATTCTTCGGCGGTTCTTTTTTTTTCTAATACGGAATTCACTGGGCGCCGACTCCGTAGCGTTCCGTCACGTGGCCGGTAAAAGATGGTTAATTTGAAATGGACAAATTTATTCGTTTATTGTTTTGCGTTGATACATGGTGAGGGGTGTCAAAAAAAAACCTTTGTCGCACGTGGTTTCGTTTTGGTACGTGACGGAGGGAATGGATTATGGTTTTGACCGGTGGTTCTCAACCGGGACGACATGATACCCGAGGGTGAGGTTTGGATTACTGAGGGTTGACACGAATATTTAATAAATTCACAGTGTATCATAATCTGGCGTGTAAAACATATATAAAACCAGGATAATAAACACGCGTGCTTATTTAAATGCCATAAGTTTATCTTTATGTGGTTGGGAAAGCCCAATTTATCTTTGAATTTAACTTGAAGGTAAATGGAACTGTAAATCCATTACTGATCATGGGGTGACGCAGACAAAAAATGGTTGATAACCACTAATAGTAACGGCTGTAGATCCGTTCAAAATGATTTTCTGCTATTGAGTTACTTTATGATTCCTAGGAAAAATAATTTTTAAAGCAATCCTTTTCGAACTGTTTTTCCTTTAACATTTCCCTACGCCGTTCCATATTGCTTCGTAATCTCGAGTCCTAATTAAATCCCGCGCCGCATCGCAGGGTTTGTCATATCCAATTTTTTCTAATAGCTTGAAGTTCAGCCTGTCCTTGTGTTTCCACTAATCACGCCCCAGTCTCACCCATGCACACACACAACCGCGGTTCTAATATCTCTATAGCACCGACAAATTTACGGATCGAGCGTCATTGTTCTATATTTTTCCATCTCACTTAATGACTTTTCTCAAAGAAGGTCCCATTTAACCGTACGTATCACTCAGGGTCCAAATGACGCAAACTTGTGCATGCTTCCCGCACGTCTCCTCCGCGAATGGAGCATATGCAGCAAACAAGTTACTTTACATGCCGCGTGGTTTAATGCGGTTACTAATTACTTCTCCGATTCTAACTACCGGGATCGTCGCCACGACAATACAATGTCGCTGACCTCGTATCTGGGTTAGTTAAGAGAATATGCGTTTCATTAATACTGCTTTGAGTTAAGATCCTGTCTCGAGAAGGAACGGTGTCTTTGTTGACAATGTTCGGATTAGGCTTTGCGCTGTAGATGAGCTAAATAATTGCTCTCGTTTCCATGCTATAATAACGAGGACTACATGATTAAATTTACTAAGGAGATTTCCACAAATTACTCCGTCAAAAAGGAAAAAAAATTGCGTCGGTTCCAGCATTAGTTCGGCCTTGTCACAATGCACTTCGTATGTTACTGTGCAGATTTTCGTGTTATTTTTCTCGGAGCATTAATTAAAGCATATCCCAGGAATAAATAAATATCCGAATTTAAAAATTTAAGTTATAATGTATCGTGCAGTCTGAGGATCAGTTAATTAAATTTGTTATCGATTTAATCAAAGGATGGATTTAACCCTTACTTTTGCATACATTCTCGTAAATGAAATCTTTGGTGAATTACTTGCTTTTTTGGCACGTGGACTGAATGGGCATTAGCGGGCGCTTATAATTTTACCCCTTATTTGAGTTACTCCCGTATTTTCGTTCCTTTCCATTCATATTGGTAACACTTTGCCGAAGACGAACCGTACTTCTATAAACGTCATTAAAGACCTTTATGTTGATTGAGAATTTATGTTGACAAATATATGTTGGAATGTCGACAAATTGTCACTTAACCTCATAGTCAGTGGCAAATGTTACCTGCCATAGATTAAAAAGCGAGAAGACTGAATCCCTAGGAGACTCTTAAAGGTATTTATTTTTCGAATAGCAAATAGTTTTACTATTTCGGCTCTGGAAGCTAAAGCGCCGTGGTTTTCTTTGAAGCGGTTCTTCCCAGGCACACACGCCGACCTCGGTACGTTTTCAATACGCGGCTTTTCGTGTATATCGACTTTTCCGTCGTAAAAAGCGCCGCTGCTTCATCTGTCGATTCGAATCTTTGGCTACCTCTCTCTCTCTCTCACTTCTACCTACAGCACAAGAGGCCTTCGCGATGGAAAACCCTTCCTTTTTTTTTTGGCAGTGGATACAACACACGGGAATGCCACACACGCAGCCGCACAGAGTCTCTCCTACTCTTCCACCTGCCACTTTCGTTCCGTGGGCTCATGGGACTCTCCCTTTCCATTACGAACCCCTTTTTTCCGGCTTCGATTTATTCCTGCGCCGTTGCGATTCTTTCTCTCCTAACCATTCCTTCCCCAAACAGGACAAACATTTCCTTCCTGCAACATGTAACGCTCTCTCTCTCTCTCCTTTTCTCTCTTTCTCTCTCTCATTTTTCTCTTTTTCATTCCTTCCCCAATCTCCCTTACTACCAAACCTTGTTATCAGCCTAAATCTTTCTTACTCTATTTTTCAAACCAAACCACCCCTTCTAATACTTTTTTCTTCATTCCTCTCTTTCTCTCTACCTCCTCTCCCAAGCCGTCTTTCCTTTTTTTTATTGTTGAATTTTACGACCAATACATGATATAGGTTCTTATTTCAGTTACCTCTAAAGTTTATACATTTTCGTCGAGTGGACCAGCGCATCGGTCCAAGATACATTCTAGTTTCCTGAAAAATTCCGTTCCACGGATCGCATGCCAATATATAGTTAACGGTCTCAGGCGTAACTTGATGGAATTTCTATATATTGTCGAAATAAAATTTACTTGGTAATTCCACAAATTTTTTCTTGCAATTACCAAGTAATTTTTTTTATTTCGACAATATTTATAGAACACAGCTTTAATCATGGTTTAAGCAAGTTTTAGATATCGCATAGTTTTTGAAAAATATTTTCTTGCCAAAGTATGGGGTCGAATACCAAGAAAATATTTTTTTTACCTGAAGCAATGGTGGTTGTTTTTTTTCAGACTTACACGTATCCAGGATGCTTTTACATTTTTGAGACACAAAGTAGTTTGATTATGAAATATTTCCAAGAGTTACGCGTGATTATTCAATTAAATGTTTCATGTGACGAGTAATTGATGACTACCCCGAAACCATTAATGGGATCACTGTGTCGATTTCTCACTGTATACAGCAATAAGAAACATGGTATTATTTTATATCAATAGCAAACTTCCTTTAACATCTTTTATAACGTACTAGCAGAATTTCCCGTTGAATTTCAACTGATTTAGTGAAGCTACTACAGCACAACATACAAACTCTTTAAAATATATAGTAGATACTTTTTAAATTACAATTAGCTTTTCTTAACAATTTATCTTATTTGCTTGTAACAATCCGTTTCCGAATGTACTGCATTCAAATATAACGATAATTGTATTTCCTATCATATACTATATCACTTTCGCCAAATCCAGCTTCATTTCTTATGTAATTATGCCTATGAAATGTTTACATTTATATCTTTTAAGCAAGAAACCCGTGAAAAAGCAACGTACAGTTGTCCATGATTGAACACTGACTGGTAAATGTACACCAGATACGTGAGCCTATTTACGCTAATAAACATTATAATGTGGAATATAATGATTTTACTTACAAAAAATGTAAGATTCCAGTATTCAATAGACGAAAGAAGGTTCAATTACGCTTCCTGAATAATAATCAGTATCTATTTACGTTGCTACCCACAAACATCGATCGTTTCGTTGCTTAAACAAAAGTGCGAATCGAATAATGCTAAACTTTCGTCTATTTGTAAGCTTCATTGAAGCTAATTGAATCGGAGATAACAATGACGGCCGCCTTGGCAACGCCCGGGAGGGGTACGAAAAATCCATAAAATTTCGAAACAAATAACGTACTTCTGAAAACTTCGACCTTGTAACATGTAAACTTTGCAGCAATAAGATAGTATAGTGTTTTATTCGTCGAATAAATCAAAACGAAAAACATCGGTCCATATTTACGCATTTTAATGCACGAAGGAAAACTAACTTGCAAGTCAAGAAATGGATTCATACGTTTTATCTTATGGAAAAATGTTAATCCCCTATATTGGCAGCACTGATTAATCCCGGTTGACCAAACGTTGACCATTCACTAAGTTAGGATGTAAGGAAGAATCGTATCAAATTTGGTTATTCTAACTTTTATCGTTTAGGAGCTCCATGAACAAACACACAAACCAACAAACACGCTTCAAAATATATTATAGTAGATAAGTGTGAAGGTGCACATAAGATGTGTAAATGAGCCGGAACAAGTGCAATTTTTTTTGCGCGTGCTCGGAATATTTTTCCAAATTTTATTTTATTTTTAACTTGACCACGTTCCTAGATTTTTTAACTTTCTTAATCCTCTCCAATCCGTTTCCTCTCAACCTCTATCGTCTCTTCGCCCGTCTTTTATATTTTCTTCAACTTGCGCCCCCCCCCCCCCCTCTACTCCCTTGCTTTAGATCCCGTCAGATGAGAAAGGAGGCTGCCGAGTCTCAATCTCTCCCTAATAAAGACAATTATATCAGTCTATCTCTCCAATCTTCTTTATGCCCTAATCCTCTCTTCCCCTCTCTTTCTCGCTTTAGCCTTCCCTGTGCTTTGTCTCTTCCTTTCTAACCCTCGCTTCCATTCTCTCCCTTTCTCTGTCCTTCGTATCCTCTAAATTTCGGTCTTTTTTTCCCTCGCGTCTTTTTCCCCCTCCCCCCTCCTTTGTCTTCCATTTCTCTCGTCGACTCAATTATTTTCTTATTTTCTCACTTTCTTTCTCTCTCTTTCCTTCCCGACGGATCGGATTTAAAACAAATGCCACTCGTATGCCTCCAATCTCGCCCTAAATAGAGAAGGGCTCATTTCTTTTTTTTTCTGTACATTTTCGTCTCGCTTTATTTTTTATATTTTTTTTCGTAATCTTCATGTTTCCGGTTTTTTCTTCTTTCTTTCGTCGCCCATTCGTTTGTTTTCGTCCTTGAGTATTACCGTCCCATCTCTTTGTCTTGGACGTTCGTCGTCTTCCCCTTTCCCTCATTCGTCGGACTGGTTATTTGTAATTAAATTATTCGGCTGGTAGACGTTAATTCTCCCACAGATCTTGCGCTTTCATTACAATTTCGAGAGATGTGGCGACCCTGTTCTCTTGAATCCAAAGGAACGTATTCTCTACTCGAGTATAACCGCTCCTCCGTACGTTCTATATGTTCATTGTCCTACCTATTGCCGCCGCTTTGGAATATGCATTCCGTCAGAGTCTTGCTCGGTTTTATAGTTAAATCCTTTCCTATGATTAAAACTGTTTCAACTTTGAATTTGCTCGTTCTAGACGAAACGTTTTCCTCGAGGATATTTGTTCGAAATCGGCGATTTAAATAAACATCATTTTAGTCATACAGCAATACCGCGATTAACGAAGTGGAGAATCGTCACTTCGTTAATAGATGTATAAATAACGTAGGAGACACAGGGATGCGTGCTAAGACTTAAGAGAAGGGGAGATTCAGCGAAATATCATCAAGTAAGCACAAAAATAATATGAAATTGGCCTAAAGATATGAGATCGTTAATTTAAAATAAATTAAATTGGGTAATAAGTCAATAGGCCCCACTGAAGTCCTGCTCATTCGAAATGGAATCGGTGGGAGTCGAAGTGGCAGAAACTACAGGGTTGGTATCACCCGTATCATCCGTGTCTATCCAGCAGGTATTGGACCATTTGCGCTACGTCAGTAATATTAAATTTATTTACACTTTTTATCCCTTTACTCGACCTTTTTGAAGTTTCTGTTTAGTTTTTCGATTGGTAACGTCGACTTCGTTATAAAGAAGCTTCGTTCCCAGAGGATTCGTTAAAAGAGGAATTGCTTGGGAAGTCGTGATTCGCCAATCAAATTTCTTTTTTTAATCGCAGTAAAAACCACCAATTATCATTTCCCTTACAAAGAGTACGCACGCAGTACGTGAGAATGCATCCTGGCTTTCTCGTGGGACCATAAAGGGAATCATCGCACTAGCAACTCTGGCGTAACGTGTGCCTGGTTTTTAGGGGAAAATATTGTTCTTTCGTGCCTTTTGATGCACTCCGATTTTATGAAACTCTGATTATTATTTTTTCGGAAAAAAAAAACCATTCGCTCGTTCGCAAATTTGCGTCTCTAAAAATGTCCCCGTCGAGCATTCGAAATAATACATCCATTTCTGCGGAAAAACGACCTTTTAAACGATCTTCGACTCCTCGTATCGATCCGTTCGCTCACGCACGTTCATTCCCGCTTCGTTTTGTAGACATTCGTTCTTCTGCTTGTAAATCTCTCTCTCTCTCTTTTCCTCGATTTTTCTCCTTTCTCTCTCTCTCTCGAGCTCCCTCTCTCTCTTCGCCGCTGAGAGAACCCTTTCCTCTTCGCCCCCTCCGCACCCTTTTTCGCCCCAGCCCACAGGATGCCCCAAACCTCTTCTTCCAATCCCCGCACCCTCCCACTCTCTCTTTCCTTCACCCACTGCATTGCCACACCAAAAAAACCCCTTTCCTCTCTCTCTCTGTTTCGTCCATCTCTCTCTCTCTCTCTCATTTCCTCTCCCCATTCGCACCCTACTCTCTCTCTCACTCCCACCTTCCCTCTTCGTTATCTCTCTCGCATCCTCGAAAACGCCCGGGAATTAACGCGGCATAGTCGGTTGAACTTTTTGGCCATTTGCTTCCGCTTCAATCAGGCTCTGTAAAAAGGAGAGACTCTCATTCGTACCGCGCAACATCCCTCCAACCCACAGACTTTACCTCTTCTTTTTCTTCTCTCTCTCTCTCTCTCTCCCTTCGCTAAATGGTGTGGGAGAGGGGGGGATAAAAATGCCGTCGAAGGATGATTTTCGCGAAATCGCACCCTCCATCAAACCCTCTCATACACGCCGAATGAAATTTTGACCGCGCAATTTATGGGACGCTGCGAGGATTTTGCGTGGGTCCGCTATTCGCGCATTGGCGCCGGACAAAAACACCCTTATCAGTTTAGGATTTTTTTATTAATTTCGTTTGGCAGGTGATTTGTGTGTTGTTTATTACGGTCGCATGACTAGCGAGCCCCTTTTTCTTCTTTGTTTTTTCTTTTTTTGCGCGTTATGTTGGAAATGGCCGCTTTAAAAAAAAGAAATAGATTGGCCGTCCTTCAAAAAAATACTCGTTAGGATGAGTTTAAAAGGATCGATAGATCGAGTTGGGATTTTCCTTTCGTAAGAGTTACCCAATCAGCTTCTCGTAGGATACTTTTGAGTTTCAAGTTCGTTCGATTCAGGGGTCAAGGATAGGGTTCTCTTCCAATGATAAAGGGAAGGAATACGTCCTCATGAGCTCGGATGAAATGCATCGCAGGAATTTCATCGCTTAGAGGAAAAACAACGATAATAACACATTCGATATTACGAAATCTTTGTTATCGCATGTAATCCCATAGTAACAGCTGAATCTGGCATTTGCGTCTATGCTTTGAAATTTGAACGGGAAATGAAATAATCTCTGTGCGCTGCGAAATAAATTGAATGGTTTCGCGGCAAGATTTTCTGTCGATGTTAGAGAACGCGAATCTCTCTTCCTTTGCAGTTCACCGGGCAAAAACATCCCGATGCACACCCGTCATTTATCCTTCCTGCCGTCGTTCTCCGACTGCAGATTTCCTTTATTTCAACGCTCCGAATACGTGCAGGCGTGCTTCTACGCATTCCCTCGCGTTTCGCGCGATCGGTTTACTTGCAGCGACGTCTTGTCCTTTCCCCAACCCAATCCACCTCCGCCCTCATCTCTCATTTACTACCTCTCTTCGTCTCACCTTTGCCTACCTCTCGCTCTCTACCTCTCTTTCACACTCTCCCTTCCCCTCTCTCTTCTCCACTCTCTCCCACTTTCCCTCTCTCTCCCCCTCTATACCTCTTTCTCCTGTCTCTCTCTCTCTCTCCCCCTCTCTCACATTCTCCCTCTCTTAATCCCTCTCCCTCTCTGCCTCTCTCTCCTCCCTCTGTCGCTCCCCCTCTCACTTTCCCCCTCTGTCTCCCCCATCTCTCTCCTCTCCCTCTTCTCCCCCCTCTCTCACACTCTCCCTCTCTGAATCCCTCTCCCTCTCTACCTCTCTCTCCTCCCTCTCTCTCCTCCCTCTGTCTCTCCCCCTCTCACTCTCTTCCTTTCACTCTCCCCCATCTCTCCTCCCCCTCTTCTCCCCCCTCTCTCCACTCTCCTCTCCTTCTTCTCCCCCTCTCCCAATTCTCAACTTTCTCACACTCTCCCTCCCTTAATCCCTCTCCCTCTCTGCCTCTCTCTCCTCCTCTCACTTTCCCCCTCTGTCTCCCCCATCTCCCTCCTCCCTCTCTTCTTCCCCCTCTCTCCACTCTCCTCTCCACTCTCCTCTCCACTCTCCTCTCCCTCTTCTCCCCCCTCTCCCAATTCTCATCTCTCTCATACTCTCCCTCTCTTAATCCCTCTCTGCCTCTCCTCCCTCTGTCTCTCCCCCTCTCACTTTCCCCCTCTGTCTCCCCCATCTCCCTCCTCCCCCTCTTCTCCTCCCATCTCCCTCCTCCCCTCTCCACTCTCCTCTCCCTCTTCTCCCCCTCTCCCTCTTCTCCCCCCTCTCCCTCTCCCAATTCTCTCAACTCCTCTCGTCTCTTTCACTAGATATTCCCAGCAGTCTCTCTCTCTCTCTCTTTTCCTCTCTCTCTCTCTCACACACAACCCTTCCTCAGTCCCATCTCAATTCACCACGGATCGCACCGCTACGCTTTCGGATGAAAACCCAATTGCGCAGCCTCCTGTGAGCGCTTTGTGAGGAGGCGATCCGCCTACGTGGTCGCGGTTCGAGCGCCGTGGAAAAAGAAAGCCTTTTGCCTCCTATGTATCTATCCTTCCTCCCGTCCCCTCTTCCTCCCGCCTCAATAATGCCGTCCTCACGTCCTCTTCCAACTCATCCGACGTCGCTCCCGAGTTTTATTTTATCCCCTTTCCCGTATGACGGAATGCTGTATTCTTCTCTCTTGGACGGAGAGTTCCGACTCTCGCGGCGTTGTCTCTTTTAACGTCTGAAGCGAATCCGTAGAGAGAGAGAGAGAAAGAGAGGAGGGAGTCGGCGATTCGAGCCTCGAACGGATTTATTTACGTTTGTCGGTGGGATAATTTTCGGAGGTGTATTTTAGCGTTGCTCATTTTGCTTTTTATCTTGAAATCGCCCTTGTATTTCGCTATGGAGTCCATTTTTATGTCTCTTAGAACGTTTTTTGCGGGAAATTTGTACAATTACTGTACAATATATACGCTTGTCCGACACGGGTTTTTTTTATAATGTGAATTTTCTCGAAGCGAATACGCAGTTAAACAAACGCGAAACTTAATTGTCTGACAGGTATAAAGTTTTATTATACGAGTACCGTTGAAGAACAAGCAACGGATTTTACGTATGTATGTACGTTGCGTGAGAAATTTCGCAACTTATAGGAGAACGCGAGCGTGAATATATAAGTATGGTATCAAATTTGCGCAACGCGGTTTTTTTTTTACCGAATGTGGTCTTTTTCAAGAACTGCAACTTCCGTCACGCGCTGTTTTATATCGACGTTTTCTACTAAAATAATCGGTACTTACGTATTAACGGGGAACCCATTTTAAAATCTAATAACAATAATAATACCATTAAAATAATTATTTAATCATCAACAGAAACATTAAATTAAAAAAATTAACATTTTGAAAATATTTTTTCAGCAAAAATGGAAAAATACAGTCGCATTTTGATTTGTGGTACCTACTTGTGTATTAACGGGGGACCCAAGTTTAAATGTTAAAATTCAAAGAAAAATGGGTTCTCTTCGGTTATCCCGGACACTTTTTGGAAGGTAACCCTTTCACGCAACACGAAAGCTTGCAAACCCATGACCGATCTGTCTGTGGCGAAATTGACCCACCCGATCACCGGACAATGGGGAGGGATCGTTTCGTTCCAGGGAGGCGAAGGGCGCGATAGCGCCCGTAGACGGTTACACCCTATATAAAAGGCACTATAATCTAAAAAAGAAAGCGAGCCAAAGGCTCGGCAATATTCCGTTCATACATACGTACCATATAAAAAAACACATTTTTGAACGGTTGGATTCTTAGTAATATTTAGAAATGGGTTACCCGTTAATACGTAGTACCTAAGTACCGAATAATCTTACATCGCTCACAAAACCAAATAATTTCACGCGAGGCAGTTTCATATCTTTCACGTTACAATATTTCTCCTCTGCGCCCATAAAATAAGACAGATAATTACATAAAATTTACTCTCCTTAACTCGAGTGTTTACTTCATCTCGAATTTTGTGTTTCCCTTTTTTTTAAGGTTTGGACTGAAAAGAGGTATGCCTGCGTATGCAAAAACCAGAGTTTGTTGCCTGTACTTAAACCGCCTTGTAAATTTGCCTTCAGAGAGAGAGAGAGAGAGAGAGGGAGGAGGCTTTTCTCTCTTAATCCAACGTTCTCACGATCCCTCGTAGCATTCAGCTCATGACCTCAAATAAAAAATGGGCTCACAAGGATTATTCTCTCATTTCTCCCTTATCTTCTCTAATTCGGCATCCGCAACCGTCAATCACTCTCAAGTTGTCTCGGGAGAAATCTCCTCTCCGAATCTCGCTTTTTATCGCCACGAAAAAAAAAGTTTGTTCGCATCAACCCCCTCATTTTCTCGCCATATCTCTCTCTCTCTCTCTTTTTCTCTCTCTCTCTATTTTTCTCTCCCTACCTTTTTTGTTTCACTTACGATGCGTTTCTCGGCATCTCGTGCGTGATTTTTCCTTTTTCGAAAAAAAAAAGAAAACGAGTCGCGCCACGTGTTTGTGACGAAGAGAAAAATAGAAACCTTTGTATTTTTCTCGCTCGTCTTATTTTTCCACGAATTCGCGTTTTGCACGCCTGTCTCTCGATATCTTTCTTTTTTATCTCGCGGTGCTGACATTGCTATTGATTTCCGCGTAGAAAATACGCCGCCCGTCGAGCGTGCAACGAAAAGAGGGTTTCGAAATGATTTGGGTTTTTCGGATCGTACGTTTGAAGGGAGTACATAAATTAGGACAGTATAGGAATTTAGAATAATATTCGTTTTATAGATAAATGGAAATCTCTAAGGGGTTTGCCGTTGGAAGTCTTTTGATCCTTTCCTTTACCAAGTAGGCATCTTCAATGCAAATATTGTGGATACTTAAGCTTTATTGTGTTTTGTGGATATTGCGGGTAACTTCACTGTCAAATAACTACAACGCCTTAATTCGTATATATGTATTTATTCGAATAAGTGTGGTATAATACAGTGAGTCTCTCCAGGGTCTTGAGTAGCAATAAAGTCATATGATTAATCCAGAAAATCTGAAGATTTCTATAGCTCTTTTTTTACATTGTTTAGTAGTTAATCTTATTATTTTTTGCGTGAAGCTGCGTGCATACGTGCGACAGTGCGTCAGTCAGCGCGAATGAAGAGTCCGCATATTTTACATGGAGTTTACGTTAACGAGAGTCAGCGCAAAATAATAACTTTTAGTCGCATTTTAAATCAAGTAGAATCGTCGCACGAAGATGAGACTTGAATCAAACAAAGCTTAAAATAAAGAAAAACCATTTTCCCGCCGTCGATTTTCAAATTCGCGTCGAATCGATCAAAAAATTTCGCCTTTAACACGAAGAGTTTGCCTTTTTTTGACAAAAATAGTTCGTCGTCAATGGCAATCATATTGTTGCTGATTTCTGCATATAGTGCTCTGCTTGAGGGTCACTCGGCTCTCTCAATCTTCCTACCGTCAATTTTTCGAGCTATTCCTATTTCTTAATTAAATCGACGTTGTTATTTACTGCTATTTTTGTTAACAAATAGTTAAAATACACGCTGTATAACGGGCATACTAGGTAGTTAAAATTTATTTCTAAGGACATCGTGTTAATGTGCGTACTTAAATAAGAATTTTGTACATGCCTCCGCATTCTTCTGTTATAACTTGAATCCAATTAATGGTATTTAAGCAGAGTAATTTTGACATACCTCGCTTCAGATGTCTTGGAAATTAACTAATACGCCACCAAACGTTTTACATTACTAAGAATACCAGTAAGTGTTTTAAGGATAAAGCGTCAAATTAAAGTGAAATTAAAAAAACGGAACAATTCAGAAAAACACTGTTGTAAAATGGACTTTCTTTTTGTGTGCCTAGTTATATCGTACATCCATTTAAATGCCATTCGTTGTATTATTTTTATTTTTATTGGCTTGGACTAATCCAGGCCGATAATAAATGAAATGAAACACGTAACTTTCAAAAATCTTAATTTTTATTATCGTAGAATCGTTAAACCAATTCACGCCATCTAAAGCATGAAAGAGCATTCGCTTCATATTAGCAACGAGTTTTTCGTTTTCTTTTTCGAATAACACTCATTAAAATGTACACTCTTTCTGGATTCACACAGATAACGACGAGCTACCACCGATTTAAGTCCAATACATATGCCCTAATGCATTCCCCTTGGGACACGAATCTGAAAACACGCCCTCTTATATACTGTAACAACATTATTTCACTCGCCTTTCTCCGTCAGCCACTCCTCAACAACCTATTATACGTCCCTCTCCTTTATTTTATCCTCATTTTATAATTCCTTTCACCGCCTCCCTGTTTTTCCCACTCTCTCTGTCTCTTTCCCTCATTATAATTATCGTCATTCTCATCGCATTTCTCCTTTCTCTTTTTTTAAATATTTTACTTTCACCATTATTCCGTCGCCCTTCCATAATTCTCTACCCCCCCCCCCCCTCCACACACACACACCAATGACCGCTTGCGTCGAAACTTCCATTCCAACATCCTTTAATCCATTTTTTCCTCTATTTCTTTCTCTTATTCTCGATCGATTTCTTCGTTCCGCACACTTCCATCATTCCCCCCATTTCGAAAATAACACTACCAACCCAACACGATTACCTCCTCTCTTCATTCCTCTCTCTCTCTCTCCCTTTTTCTCTGGCTCTCCATCCTTCGCTCTCTTGTCTCAGAAGACGTGACTCCTCCCATTCTCTCTTTTTCTTTAAATCCCATCTTATTTCCTCGACCAACTAATCCCTATCCTTACGTTCTCACTTCCTTTTCCTGTTCTCTCCACCCCTTTTTTCCTCTCTCTCTCCCTTAGATACACGCCACTCCGCAGACCCTCTCTCACTCTCCTCTTCTCCCTCCCTCCCTCTCTCTTACGTCTCTATCTTTCTATCCTTATGCCGACTTCAATCAACCTTGTCTCCTCTCTCTCTCATACGCTTTCCTTTCTCCCTCGCTTCCTCTATCCCATCATTATATATATATATATATATATATATATATATATATATATATATATATATATATACACACACACACATACACACACCCATCCGCTCCTCTCAATCCTTTTACTACCTCCTCCCACCCCTTATCAAGTAGGCTTATCTCCTTGGTTGGTGGTGTCTCCTGGCCTATGTCACCTTCGCCTACAACCCTGCTCATCCCCCTCTCTCCCTCCCTCCCTCCCTCCCCACCACCCACTTTTTTTTACCCTCCATGCCCCTTTCCCTCCTTCCTAGAAAATTTCTCCGGGACTTTACGGAGCGGAGGCTTAACATCTCTTTTCCTTCGCCGCCTCCACTATCTCTTTTCCCCTCCCCTCTCTTCCCCCCCTCACCCCCCCTCCCTCCCCCCTCCCCATCCCTTTTTACTACCCCCCTTGCTTCGACCGCAAACTGTTTCATTCTCCCACTCTCACCGCCGCCGAACCTCCTTCCACTTTTCCTACTCTCTCTCTCTACGACTCCTCGCAGACTTCAATCCGACCGACCTCATCCGATTACAAGCTCCAGTTTACCCCCCCCCCCCCCCCCCTCCCCCCCCGGTATCCCCTTCCCTCGTCCCTATATATCCTCTTTCTTCCTCCTGCTACTACTACCAAGACTCACTTTGCTCGGCCTTAACGTTAGGATCCTCCCTCTCCCTTTCCTCCAGTCCTCTCTCCCTCTCTCTCTCTCTCCCTCTCTCTCTCTCTCCCTCTCTCTCTCTCTCTCTCTCTCTCCTTCTCCTCCGCAATCCTCCTCGTTAATCCCTCTCTCGCACTCCCTTTTCAAGAAGGACCGGTCTCGTCTCTTTCCATGAGATCGTCTTTTGCTTCCCTTGCGCTGTGCTGAGTCGGATGGGTTAATGTTGTCGTCGAAGAGGTTACCACGGTCTCGTGAGACGTTGGGAGGAGGGGGAGAAGGGGTTATAGGAGAGAGAGAGGGATACTAATGCAGTGGGAGGAGGGAGGGGGGAGGGGTGATGAGAGGCGGGCAGGAGGAGAAGTGATGGAATATTCGCACGTAATTAAATGCTTGCACGTAATTAAAGCGGTGCTCTGTCTGCCATTTCCTCTGTCTTTCTATCTACGTATATCTCTTCCTTTCTCTCCACCTTTCTCACCACCTCTCTTCATATCTCTCTCTCTCCCTCCCTCACCCCTCTCACTCTCCCCTTCTCTTCCCACTTCCTCTCCCTCCCTCTCCTCTCTCATCCTCCCTATCTCTCTCTCTATGTCTCACTAATTTCCTCCCTCTCTCTCTCACTCCCCCCTCTTCTATCCCTCCCCCTCCTCTTTCCCTCTCCTCTCTCCCTCACCTCTCTCCGTCTCCTCTCCCTCCCTCTCTTCTCCATCACTCTCTCGCCTCTCTCTCTCTCCCTCTTTCCCTTCATTCTCCTTAGTGCAAATAATCATTCTCGGCGATTTGCGCAAGAAGTTCATGAGTTAATCTCCTTTCCCATGAGATTACTATGAAGTTGTCCGACGAGGAAGGAGAGAAGGGGAAGAGAGAGGGAGAGGGAGAGAGAGAGTCAACATAGGAAATGGAGGAATCACGCTCCGGGAATCTTCTCCTGGACAGACAGAAAACCGAGTGGAATAATGGAAAACAAACAAAACGAAACGGAGGAATGCGTGTAGGATCGGCAATTTCTTTGGATAAGGGGAGTCTTCTTATTAAGTGGCCCGCGCTAAATAATACGCATTTGTGTGCATCCAAGATCTCGTCTCGGTTCGCCAACGCACGAAAACCGTCTGCTCTAATCACACATCTCCATATCCGTTAGCTTCTTATGACGTCATATATATTAAGATAATTCAGATTCTTAGATGTCACCGTTTGGAGTTTAATTATCACTTTACTGGTCGAATTTTCTCGGTATCATTGTTCTTAACGAACCATGGCGGTTATTTTTGCCCGCTTCCCATACTTTAACCTCGCAAAAAAATATTTTCTTGCGATAATTAGCTGCCGTTCAGAACATGCGGCGGAAATTATCATAGAATGAGAAACCCATTGTTTTGAAATGAGCTGAAATTCGCATTTAGCATTGAATCTTATGTTTAAGGAACCAGTCATTAATATACACTAACGAATTTTAACGGTGTTCAGCGGGAAATGTACGCCATTATATTGGGTAGCTTCGGCAAACTGATAACTTTTTCTGAAAACTGACTCTGGGAATAGAAATCATCATGGAGTGTAGGTAGAATGTATGCAGATATAGTTTTTAATGCATGAACGCATAAGGATTAACACAGATGTTAATTTTCTTGGTAGCTTAATTGGATAAAACACCTACCTGGAATGTGGTAGATCCGTGTTCGATACAGTGGCATCAATAGGATCAGAGACAAAATATTATTGGTGGTCATTCTCCACCAGCCCCCTCAACCAACAAACAAACATGTTCAATTAAAACACAAAACCCATCGTAATACTTACCAAGTTGCAGCCATAAATCAGTTATCAGGAACACGCTGAAAAAGTTGGGACTTTAAAATAACTCTGTCCAAAAATAATGATTAACTGTATAGTCATTCAGAAATTAAGGGTTAAAAATCGTTAAAAGATATCAATTTATTCTGTATTCGGAAAAAAGTCGATGTCCTCCCAGGGGCTTCCCTGGCCCGTGGCATTTGCCCACCCACCTCTCCCTATTGTTACATCACTGCTCCGTTTTCCAGTCTGGTTCATAATTTTCTTCTTTCTCGAAGTTGACATCGTGGAGCCTTGATTCACCTCGGATAATCGTTCCCTCAATTATAATCGACGGGGCATGAATACGCAGTGGACGATATAAATATTGTGTGCGAGGAATTCCACCCGAATCCATCAGCTCCTCATCCATTAATAGAGATAAATCCTCCGCTTGTAGACAAAAAAAAATTATATATGTATATATATATATATATATATATATATATATATATATATATATATATATATATATAATGAAAGCGTAAGAAAGATCCTGCGTCGTTTCTCCCGTTTTAAAGACTCCTTGCTCTCGCCGCCCGTCGCGATCCGTTCTCTCGGATCGAGGCATTTCGCGTTTAACAATGCTCGGATCATTTTTCCCGGACGAAATCTCTCTCACCGCCGTCGTCGTAGGAACGGAAGGCAGTTTAAAAAAAAAGGGTTGTGGGCGTAGCACGTATTAAAAGGGACGAAAAAATGGAGCGCGCGTGTGCCTTTCCCTTTCTCTTTCCTATTCTTACCTCCTACGTAAAACTCCCCCTGCTCTTCAATCTCTCTCTCTCTCTCCTTTTGTTTGCCGTTTTCACTTTCCGAATTTTTGGTCTTTAAAAAACGAAAAGAAGTACGTAGTAGTAGCATTAAAGGAGGGAGTAAATGAAAGGATGGTGGATGTGGAGAAGGGGGTTTGGAGAGAGAGAGAGAGAGAGAGAGAGAGAGAGGAGGGAGGGACATCCTCGAGAACAAAAGACAGAGGCAAACACAGCGGTCTGAGAGAGGAGCAGTAGCACCGAACCGCCCTTCCTCAACTTTTCTCTCCACCTCTTCTTACCTATCCATTTCTCCCCTCCCAGAAGAAGAAAAAAAAACTTCACCTCTTTACCTCCTTCCTCTCAGCCTCTTCATCCTCCTTCTCTTTCTCTCTTTCCTTCCGCTCTCCAAATATTGTTGTAATGGGCTTTTATTCTCTCCTCCGGAGAATCGCTTCTTGGGCCTCGGAGGAGGAGTTGGGTGGAGATTTTTTTTTTTTTTTTAGAGTGAGGGGAGCAAGAAGAAGAGGAAGGAGGAGAAGGTATGAGGAGAGGATAAGGGAAAGGTAGGAAATGAGGGTAACGCCTGCGAAGGAGGAGTGGAGGGAGGAAGGGGTGGGGTTTTTATCAAGAAGAATGGATTGGGGTGCTTGGTATTTAGCTAAGTGTCAGCTTTGTGTTGCGCATCAGTGTTATGATAACCCCTTCAATCCCTCACCCCCCTTTGCCCTCTTTTCTCGTGTCCTCGTTTCTTACGTTTCGAGAGAGGAGAGGGCTTTAAAAAATAATTGGAGGGAGCTAATAAGAACGGTCTTAATTCGCGGAGATCATTCTTTCTCTCTCGCAAGGAGATGGGTTCCAAATGTCTGAAGACGAACTAAATGGGTGAATTCACGATAGAATATGAAATAAGTTCTTTTTTCTCTTAGGGAGGAGATAGCGATCATCTCCAGGAACAGGAATTCGTCCTTTTTTTTAATATTTCTCTGGATTCAGGAAGAGTTTTTAAAGGTGTGGCTTAAAAGGAAATCACTCTTCGAGCATCCGATTGTTCCGTTTCGTTAGGCGCCGATTAATTCATAAACACGCAAACAGAGCGTGAGCGTGCGGCTTACCTGTAACTTGTGTCTACAAGCGTTTAAAATCTCCGTCCCCGAGACAATGGATCAGGAATTGCTCCCAAAGTCCATATTAAGCGATGCTGAATAATTCAACCTTTAGCGTTTCACAAAACAGAGCCTAAATCAACAAAATATGCAATATAACGGATGCCATTGAATTCAGTTATAGGGTATGGGGTGTAGGACTTTTCGTTCTTGAAGCTAATTAGCCTCTTTTCCTTTTGTAATCTCCGATGAGTTCGCCGTGTTTCGATGTGTAACAAATAGATGTTTTAGTTTTAATCTGGGATTTGCATTATATATGTGTGAATGCTTGTATGTTTGTATGCATGTGTGTGTTTATACAGTGTGTGGATACAGAATGGGAGGAAATTAAAGCCAGTATTAAAGATAGCTTGAATAAAGAGATTCGAAAACAAGAGAAGAAAATCAGAAAATCATGGATCACTAAGGCAATGCTGGATAAAATGGATGAGAGAAGAAAATGGAAAAACGTTAACAGTGAAGAAGTTAGAGCCAACTACGGACGCATAAACAATGAGTTGAGATGGGTAACAAATAAAGCTACGGAGAATTGGATAAAGAAAAATGTGAGGACATACGACAGATGTACGGTAGGGCACTAGAGTTAGAAGATAAGAAGCCTAATGGGATTCGTGTTAAAGGAATTATGAGTATAGATGGAAAAATAGTCGCAGAACCAAAGGATGTAGCACGGGTATGGGAAGAATAAATTAAGGAACTATATAAACAGGCAGAATCGGCACAAATAGAACTGGAAGAAGAGGATAACATTAAAGAAGACAACTTGGGACCAAGTATTATGAAAAGCGAAGTAGAAAAGGCGGTACTGGAACTGAAGAAAGGAAAAGCTACAGACAGCGATGGAATACCGGCAGAGGTACTTAAAGTCACGGGATCAGAAGGACTAAAAAAAACTAAAATTAATTAACAAGATTTACGACTCGGGAGAGTAGCCTCAGGATTTCTTAGAAGTAACGATATGATCCCTCTAAAGAAGAAGCCAAAAGCAATGCAGTGTAAAGACTACCGAACGATAAGCCTACTGTCACAGACTTCGAAGATCATCACCAGGATTCTTAATAAAAGGCTAGAGAAAAAGGCCGAAGAAATGCTAGGAGAAGATCAACTCGGCTCTGAAAATGACGATGGAACCAGAGATGCTATCGGTGTAATGAGAATCATATCAGAAAGGGCAATAGAGTATAGCCAAGATTGCTGCGAATGTTTCGTTGACTGACAGAAGACCTTTGGTCGAGTAAATTGGGTAGTACTGCTGATGAGGATATTAAAGGATATAGGTGTAGACTGGAAAGACAGGAGACTGATCAGGAACCTATACCTATGTGAATCAAGTTGTAAAGGTTAGGTTGGAGAATGCGGACACCAGCGGAGTAAATATCGGTAGAGGAGTAAGACAGGGCTGTTGTCTATCGCCGATCCTATTAAATATATAATAGAGATAGAGGAAGCGTTAGAAAGCACGGGAGATTTTCAAATGGGGGAAGGATTATAAGAACAGTGAAATACTAGGATGATCAAGTACTTCTAGCAATAAAGGAAAAGGAACTCCAGAAAATGATAAATAGACTAGTGATAACAGGTAGAAAATACGGTATGGAAGTAAATACAGAAAAATCCAAGGTCATGCGAATATCAAGTAAATAAGAAGAAAATTTGAATATAAGTATTGGAGGAAAGCTATTAGAACAAATTTCAGACTATAAATGCCTTGGAAGCATCATAACGACAGAAGCAAAATGTACCGATATCATCAGGACTAGAATAACGAAAGCAAAAGTCGCTTTCAGAAGAAAGAAACTCTTACTAACGGGGAATATAAAGGATGTTATCCGCAAGAGGTACATAAAATGCTATGTAGTATATCTTTGTATAGGGCAGAAACATGGACGCTAAGAAAAAATGATATTAAATACTTGGAAAGCTTCGAGATGTGGGCATGGAGAAGAATGCTGAAGATAAAATGGACAGATAGGGTGAAGAACAAGGAAGTATTACGAAGAATAGGAGAGGAGCGAACGGTTATACAGACTATCAGAAAGAGGAAGGCGAACTGGATTGGACATTACCTGAGGAGAGAGAGCATGATTAAAGAAGTGCTAGAAGGAAAACTGGACAGAAAAAGAGAAAGAGGTTGGAAAAGGTTTCAGCTGGTAGACGACTTGAAATGGAAAGAGAGCTATCAAGACATGAAGAAAACTGCGGAAAATAGGAGTATATGGAAAACCAAGTTTAACTATGAATAATCACGGACCTGTCTACGAACAGACTACCTATGATGACGATGATATATATATAATGCAAATATATTTTTTCCCCCGGGCAGATATATTTATAAGACCCTTTAAACTTCGCTAAAGGAAAGAGTTGTTCTTCGGAGCTAAACTCCTCGGAGCAACCATTTGCACGAATTGCTTTTAGCGTGTATTCATTACAGCAAGTGGTCCTCTGGGAGCAACTATCAGCGAAGGCGAGCTATAACGCAACCCGAGTAAACAATGCGACTATCTTCTCCTCGGGAACGAATTGCCTCCCTTCGCCACCAACTTCTCGACGAAGGGTAAGACGGGTCTAATTGTTATTTTAATCCCAGGGAAGTATTTGTATGAATGCCAAGTTTAGGGAACCTTTTTTAATTAAAATCGTGTTCTTCGTTTTCCCCCCGACGGTTTTCATGCGGCGTCTTCGCGAGTCTTGTATACGAGTAGGCAGTTTTACACGTATAGAAATATCGTATCATTTGCGAGAGGAGATTTCTATGTAACACTTGAAAGAATTAATTACTATTAACCCGATGAAAAAAAACATTCCCTGGATCCTCGGCAACCAGAATTAATTGAATACAGACATCATCTCGTCTCTTTATGTTTTTAATCCGACGGCTACAGTACAGCTTTTTTTTATAAATATAAAATCCTCTGAATGAATTTTAATGTAAGCAGACTTTTATACTATTTTTAAAAATATTTAAAAATACATTTTCCAGAGAAAAGTCTTCAAATTGATAGAAACGCCGGGATGGAGAGGACAGGATTAAAATCAAAGCAAAATTGTAGTATAAGGGCTGCACGGGTTACTAAAAGTAGTGTGCTTTGTAAACATCGGCGGGTGGAGATGTCGCTGAGAATGCTAATAGAAAATGGACGGGAGGAAATGAGAGGGACAGAGGGGGAGGTGGAAGGAAGGGCGGGGAAAGAGTGGGCGTAGGAAGAGGAGGAGGAGGGGAGGGAGGAGGAGGAGGCGAGTTTACCTTGCACGTGTGTGTATGCATGGGTAGTAGTGGGAGTCACGGGTGATGCGGACGTGCTCAAGTGAGGCTAGAGTTTGAAAGACGGTGGAGAGTTGGTTTCTCACACTCTCTTATCTCTCTCTCTCTCTCTCTCTCTCTCTCTCTCTCTCTCTCTCTCTCTCTCTCTCTCTCTCTCTCTCTCTCTCTCTCTCTCTCTCTCTCTCTCTCTCTCTCCTCTCTTCTTCCTATCTCGCCCTCTTACTCGCTGTCTGCGTTCACTCTCTTTTTTAAAATCTTTTTCGACCGTCTCTGTCTTCCACCGTCTTTGCCTCCTCCCACCCTATCAATCAATCTAAACCAGTGCTCCTCGACCTTTTTTTGCTCCACGGCGCACCGTCGTGCATGCTTAAGAACATCGCGGCACACCAAACCACCCCTAATTAATTTCACTGCGTAAATACTCGTTTTTAACGGTAAAAACTAGCGTAATAAGTGAAAGTCGCAGTTATATCGGGTTGTTACGATTGGTAAAGCAACAATTGTATAATTTTATCGTACATTAAATATATGCATTTCTTCGGAGTGTGCGGCACACTGGTCCCTTCCACGCGGCACACCGGTTGAGAACCACTGCTCTAAACTGTGTACTTCAATACCTTCATCAATCACTCACTCTTCGCCTTTTCCCATCCTTTTCGCCATCACCTTTATCTCTGTACCAGTTCTTTCCTACTTTTTTTACCCTCCCTCACCTTCCTGCAGACATCTTTCCTCGTATCACCTTGCTCTTTCGTTGTCTGGCTTCGTTTCTTTTACAGTACTATATTATCTCCTAATTTTTCAACCAACTTCTACATTAGATTCTCTCTCTTCTTCATTGTATATCTAGTGTGTATATATATATGTATATATATATATATATATATGTATATATATACATACGTATATATGTATGTATACATATATATATATATATATATATATATATATATATATACACATACACACACAGACACACACACACATATATATATATATACACCACCATTTTCTCTGCAATTCTCTTCCTCTCTTTCTCCTTTTTATTTTCTCATGTACGTGGTGTACTGAGAAGTGTTGTAATTGCGAAAAAATTCTATCTCGATATTTTGATGGAAATGTAGTACGTTTTAGGTGTACCCGAGTTCGAAGAAGTGGTTTTCGCAATGCCGTCAGTCTGTTCGCGGATCTAGAGCCTAAACGGAAGAGTGAAAATGAATTAAATCTCGTACTTTAGGCATTTTATCATACAGAATAGAAACTATGAAGAGGTGGTTGAAATTGCACAATAATTAAGGGAATTTTATTCTACGCAACTTTAACTGCAATTTGATTTTCTCAAAGACGGCTCCAACGATTTTGATCAAATTTCTTACCGTTACTTGAGTTCACGTCTGCAGTAATACTACATGTTTCGTATTTCTCAAAAAATGAATATAAGGCTAGTTTATTTACGGGCAACTTTAATAACAATTGAATTTTCTAAAAAACGGCTTACCTAATTTTCATCAAATTTCGTATAGTTATTTAAGTTGATGTTTATAATGATTCTACAAGGTACATATTTTTCAAAAGATAACTGAACGACGCATTAGTATATGAGAATGTTTGTGCAATGTATATTATACCGTTTTTACTTTCTCGTACGAAGTATCGAGAATGTATTGTTATCGCGAAAAAATTCGACCTCGATATTTTTACGCAAATATACGTTCCAGGTGTCGCTGAATTCGAAAAAGTGGTTTTTGCAATGCCGTCGGTCTGTCTGTCTGCCTGTTACTGGATCTGGAGCCTAAACGGTAGAGCAAAAATGAATGAAATCTCGTACTTAGGCATTTTATCATACTGAGCAGAGTATATATAGAAATGGTTGTCATTGCTTAATAATTAAGAGTAGTTTATTCTACGCATTTTTAACAACAATTCCATTTTCTCAAAAACGGTTCTAACGATTTTGATCAAACTTGGTACAGTTACTTGAGTTTACGTCTTCAATAATACTGTATAGTTCATATTTCTTCAAAAATTAATATAAGCTAGTTTATTCTGGACAACTTTAACAATGATCAAATTTCGTACAGTTACTTGAGTATACGTCTGCAATAATACTACCTATTCATTTTTCTCAATGAATGAATATAAGAGTAGTTTATTCTTGGGCAACTCTAACAAAAATTGGATTTTCTAAAAACCGGCTGATACGATTTTCATTTTCTAAAGATAACTAAACGACGCATTATTATATAAGAAAGTTTGTACTATGTATGTTGTACCGATTTTTTTTCCTTCTACACTCTCATCATTGTTTTCCTCCTTTTCAAGATCTCATTCCCTCACCTCTGCCTTTTTATAAATTCCTCTCATTTTACCTTTCTCTCTCCACCCTCCTCTCTCTCTCCTTTCCCTTCCTCTCTTCTATCTTTTTCTCCCTCCTACAATTTTAGCTCTTTTCCCTGAGAGAGAGAGAGAGAAAGAAAGGGCGAGAGAGACTCTCTCGCCTGACGCTGCTTCATTCTGCCTTATATTGACCGCTTCTCTTCTCTTTTCTCTCTCTCTCTCTCTGTCTCCATACCTTCCTCCTCCTCTCTCCTCTCGACCTGCATGGAAATGGCGACAGATTCTTTAGTGGTCTCGCAGCACCCTTTCACCACTACGTCATCCTTTGTCGTCGAAAACTGCCATGGTAAAAATATTTGCCTTACCGGAACGCCAGGAAAACAAATGCCGTAAATCTGTCGTAGCTTCTCTTCTCTCGAACTGCTTTTTCTCTCTCTCGCTACGAAACCACTACGCACGATATAATTCTTTCCTGTAATATAGAGACCGTAATGTCCCTACGATGGAAAAGTATAGTATAGATATTGAAATTCGCGCATTCTTTATTTTTGTAGAAAGTATCTTCAATGCTGGGAGGTTGAGAATTATTTCGACCGCAGTAATTGACATGAATTCAATATGTATTGATTTATTGGAATATCTATCAGCCATTTAGGCTATTTTAAATTAAATAAATTATCGTATGACGTAAATCGTTGAAAACTTTTGTAAATGTAATATTAAAGGTAATGAGCGAGCGATCAGCAATTGGCATTCTTTGTGTATATTCGTAAGAATGTCTATTATTAAGCCATTGTCATGGATAGATCAGTTTATATTTAAAGTGTCTCATTCATGGCAATACAATTCTTCAACAAAGAATTATCGAGCTCGTTTTATGGCTGAAAAAAATTAAAGAGTGAGCACTTAAAAAATACCGCCCGGGTTAGACTTCTAACCCAAAGGTCGCGGGTTCGAATCCCGCTTCGTGCATGGATGTTGTGTTTTGTCCTTGTTATTGTTGTAACACTCATTGTGAAGGCCGTGAAGTGCTGTTTATGAGCTGGTGAAAATAAATAAACACTTGCCTCAGGTATCTCCAACATACGAGTATTGTGGCTATTGGATACAAGTGAATGTGTGCTTGCATTCTGCAAGCATTTTCTCTCATTTAATAAGAAAGACTAAAAGCCGACAAAAAAGTTGTAAATGCAAAAGCGCCTTGGACCTATTTCAATGGTTTTCTTATGGGAAATAATCTCAAATTTAAGGCTACCTGGAGTCGAACCGATGACACCTAGGCAGGAGTTGGCAAATACTATGGGGATATACTCATGATATCTACAAACCCTCTTAGTTTCGTCTATATGAAGGAATTCATTTTTTCCATGCTTTCTTATGGGAGATATACCGGGTCATCCGGAGTCGAACCCAGGACACTTGCGGTTAAAGTGATAACGGTTCCCTATAGATCTCCTGGGTATCTAACAACCCTCCAAGTTTGAATTCTCTACCTTATCGGAAAGTGCCATAAATTAATTTTCAAATATGCCGCAATGCTTTTCTTATGGGAAAAAATGGAAATTTATGAATTTCTGGAGTCGAACCCATGACATCTAGGTATGAGATCTCAATTTTTCTGGCGGTTTCTCCATGCCATCTACAATTACTGAAAATTGCAGCTCTCCATCTATTGTAGTTTGGGCCAGACATTAGTATCCTCCTATATCCTCCTCTGTAAGAAGAGTGCTTATAGAATGATAAGTATTGGAAACAAGTATTTTTTTAAGGTTCTTGTTCTTGAATACAGTTCTTGTGAAATAAGCTTGCGTAAAAGACGGTTAGCGCAATTAATCAGTCGATTTATAGTGTATTTCCGTTTCAGGCACACATTCGATTTTCATTAAATATTTTATATAATTCCACCGAGACAAATTTGTTAACAGTTTTACATTCGACGTGTGGCATGCATGCGTCTTGCCCGTAAGGACAACCATGAAAGGCAGTTAGAAAATTTCGTTTTTTATTACTCCGTCTAATAAAATACTTAGAGATCGTGGTATATTTGCGGTCGCCCATTTTTAGTTCACTGTAAAAAAAGTGAATGAATTCATCATTCGTTCAATTAGCGCCCTATGAATTTTATATTAGAAGGTTCTTTTGCGGCTCCCTCGTTGTTTGTGTTTGGATTTAATGAAAGGTCTTCGTATTTTTTTTAGGCACGGCCGTTAAAAAACCCAACGCCCACGTACGAGAGCATTCATTCCGACTATAGGGGAGTAGTGTGGGTCGGAGGCAGATACGACATTAAGACCTGACGACGTTAGCCCAAGGAGCCTCTGTGACGATTAGAGTTCCTTCCTTATTGCCGCATTTGCTTATCCTTTTCACGTGCGTGGGAGCTAAGGTATCGTTAAGGTAGCTGAAAAGGAAATGCGCTCTTGAAAATGCTGGGATTCTGACCCGAGCGAGCAGCTTATGGAGATAAAATGACTCTCAATCCCGTTAAAAAATATATATTTGAACTATGGTTCCCAATTTGTTTTATCCTATGTAATATTTATAGTGCTTTCGATTGCATCGTCACATTAATGCCACCAGTACCCGATTTTCTTCGTTTCAGAGACTTACTTAATATTTTTTAAAATTTTGATTGAGAGGAAACTTATAGTATATATAGCTAAGGTATACAAGAAAATATTTTCTCATTACTGAACTTGCTTTTCTCATTATTAATCAAGGCTAACATTATAAATAATCGACATTTATTATTTTATTCCAAGCGTCAGTATAATTTCTCTCATCTCCATCATAGTTTTTTAATCGTGCGTTGCACTAAGGAAAGGTTAGTGACGTCAAATGCCATTTTATGATTATATCCTATTAAACTACTAAACTACCGTATTTTAATGTAAAATTTATGGTATTGATGGGGCGCCATAATTTAAATCTACTTGGGACGCCAAAATGCCTTGAGCCGGCCCTGCAAATGGTAAATAAAGTGAAATTCGGTTGCAGATTTCCAGGCTATGGTTATTTGCCTATACTTACTGATAATTTTCTTGCCCTCACGGCTGTAACATTTTTTTGTAATTGGCAGCTAAAGCAACCAAAAGTATTGTAATATATCACGAATTGTTTGGATTTTTATATAAGTTCCAAAATGGTCAAACGTCGATCTTCAGGAAAAAAAAACATTTCGCACAGTTGATCCAGTTCAACACATCTCAACGGGTTGGTTTAAAAATGACGGCTGATTTAAAAAAATCTTTAATCCTTTCTGTAAACGTCGTAGAATTGAGCATTTAGGATTTTCGCGTGGTATTCGGACGCCTTTCTTTTTCCTGGTGTTGCGCGTCCCTAACTCGGCTATTGATGCCAGCGATTCGTGCGCAAACTCTACACCTGCTCTCGCATTCTCTCCCTCTTCCTCTCTCTCTCTCTCACTCTCTTTAGGAAACTAACCGTCAGCACCTCCTTCACAGTTCTCTCTCCACCATCCTCCTCCTTCCCCAAAAACGTAATCATACCGGGCGTCTCCTTATCCTCGTAACTCGTCGTCCTTTTTCAGTTACGTTTCCGAAATGGAGGAAAACGTTGTTAATTTTATATATTTTCCGTTCCCGTTTTTTTCCGAGTGCTTTTCTTCCCCCCCCCCCCCCCTCGTATTCGCGGTCTTTTTTTTGGCGGCTTGAAAGGCAAACGGCATTGCCTTCGTCCCGTCCCGTGTTATCGGAGACAGTTTTTCGAAAAAATGACTCCTCCTCTTTGCTTTTTTTATGTATTTATTTATTTTTAGGCGCGTTTCCCTTACAGCGTGAGCGCCTATTATCGTCGGTCGGTCCGTCCGTCCGCATGTTCGTTCTCGGCTTCTACTGAACGGATTGTCATGAAATTCGATATTAAGGACTCACAATTAAAGATAATAAGAAAATTGCAAAAATGAATCATGTACGCCAATCAGGGGTACCACTTTACTGGGGACAAAAAATGAAATTTTCGTCATATCTCGTAAATTATTGCTCATATCAAAATATTTTTCAAATAAAAGTTGTAGAACTGGTAAAGAGGAGTATTTCCTTTCCTATACATTTTTATCATACAAGTAGCCGTTATCGAGAAAATCAAACAAAAACATCTTAAATCGAGTTGAACTTACAATTAGAAATTTTCTTGCATGGTTAACTTCATTGTTGCTAACATAAACAATCTCACAAACAAACGTTTAATTTCCTTACGTGTGCATGCAATATTTTTAAGTAGGAAGAAAATGGATTATTTATGATGAAGAAAAGAACTTTAAAACGCTCTTTCCTTTACGTACAGGTACATCATTTCTTTCTAATACTCCATACGCTGTACACTTTCTTAACTTGTTCCCTTTTGAATAACTCAAAACACGATAGAAATATTTGGGTAAGAGGGAGGGAAGTATTTAAGAATATCAGAAGGTGAACGCGAGACGATGATTATTATACATTAATTCTAGCCAGTAGAAGTTCAAAATTTTTTAAATGATTTGTATTATAGTTTTCGAAACATGGTACAACACATAAAGGTACCTCACATTGTTTGCACCAATAACTTGCTTCTTTTCTCTTTATTTATTTCTTTTTTTTTTGAGATGCAAACCACACACCTTTTTTTCTGAATGTGACTGATTAGACGTACAGTAGGTCGTAATGGTGTTTCTATAGATGGTTTTCTTGCCCTCTTTGCTTTTGATTTACTTTCACTGTTTTTTTCTCTCTTGGCATTCACTAGCTTAATATTTAGGTGACTCAATTACTCACTTTTTTTGTATATTACATTTGCAATAAAATTGTTATATCCAATAAATGGTGAAACATTTTCACGTAATATTTTTAGTGTCTTCCTGGCAGTAGAGTAGGTGACGATGCACTGGTCTGCAAGTTTGACTCCGTCCCATCCATTTGCTGCAGTCAACACTCATTAGAAGTTTAATTTTTTGTCAGCTAAAATGTTAACAATGTCAATATTAACCAAAGATTTCCTCTTTTTAGAAGAAAGCCTAATACTCGTAAAAGCGATATCTCTGTGCAAAATCAACATGATCACGGAGAATACTTAATATTTTTGTTGGAAAAAGTTCAAGCATACATCAGATAATACAACTTGGACACCAATAGGTGTTAATATGTAATAGGTAAGTTTAACCTGTGTAACCGGTTAGAATAACCAGCTGAGAGCAAAAGAAATACACTACGAAGCTTAAAAGCAGTTCACAAGCATCCATTGAAAACACAGGTTGACGAGTATAAGCGGTCGACGCAGTTAAGAGGTAAAGTCAACTAGCTTACCGCAAATAAAATATCGCCGCACGAAACTGCTTGTGAGTTGAATTTATTTAATTCGGTGCGGGGATAGAGTTGGCGAATCGTCTTATACTTGCTATAATAAAACCCATTCGTCCATATTTAACGAAAGGCTTACACTCACTCAACCCATTTATAATTAAGTCATATCCAAATTGAAAATTCTGGGCACACTAATTTTCGTATCAATCGGATACCTTTGCCTGGGACGACCTAAACGCCAGTCAACCAGACCTGAAATTAAGGGGAGATATGGAGGATTTTATTCCTTAGATGAGAGGTACGAACTTACCTACCTTTGCTGTGGTGTAAACGTTCCAGCGGTGGAAGAATAAATAAATCCCTTTCCTCCAGCGTTGAGAAAAATTCCTCGCACTCAAATATACACGGCACTTCCTCACAGAATGACCACTACACTACACAGGGACGTGCAAAAGGGGGTAAATGAAAAGCACTTTGGGGTTGACGAATGAAATAAAGGGTAAAGGTTTGATATTGGAAATTGAAGAAATTGGTGGGAATCACAATTCCGTATCACCTGTAATGGCAAGAGAAAAAAACTCACTGGTACTACCTTAACACGATAGGAGATTCGTCTTAAATAGACTTAAGGCTAGGAAAACCATTCATGTAGCTTATATTGCAATAATTCTCCGTAGACACCATGAAACTGCTTTGATTCTCGCGGGAATTTAAAAATTACATTATAATTTCACTAAAAGAACATTTATTTAAGATTATATATTGCCTTAATTCGGCGAATAAATTTGCCAAACGTTCATAAAATACTTACATATCTTTAGAGACTGCATGGCCCTCTCTTCGAAAGGAGATCAAGTGAACTTCCTTCGTCACATCCGAACACTTTCACATCTCAAAGCAAACTGACCAAATCCATAGAAAATTTCCCGCCAGTATCAGAAGACGTCACGACGACGTCACTTTGGACTGCTAAATAATCAATAATGAGGTGCTGAGAGGTGGGGGAAATGGGAAAAATGCCTTTCCCATGACCATAAAAGGTATCAGCTTAGACGAGGAACTTGGAATGCCCTCCACGAAACCGTCAAAGCGCACAGGGGCACGCACTGGCCTACTCACAAGAAATGCCTTTCAAAAAAATCCTCCTAATATCTGGGAGGTGGGGGAAAATGCCTTTCTTTTGGTTCTTTAGTTTTACACAGTCAAATGTAGACAGATAGGTTTTTTTTTGACTTTCCTACCTTGTTTGACTTGATATTCGCAGTTCTTCACCGAGCTTGTTCACTTGGTATTTATTCCTCCTGCTCTCTCCTCTTTTTTCTGTCGCTCGTATTTCGTTCTCGCTCTTCCATTCCTCTTATTTTTCTTTTTTCTCTTCCCCGTTACGTTTTCTACCTTTCTTCAGTTTCCATTTCAGCTCCCTTTTCACATTTACTGCTTCTTTTCCATTTTTTCTCTTTCTTCCACCTCAATGTATTCTTTAATTTATGTACGTTTTCTTCTTTCGTTTCGATTAATCATCGCTTTTCTTCACTTTAATTTACTCATTTTACACCGTTATTTATTATTCTCGATATTCTTTAAGATTCTTCACCTATATTCACTAATCTACATAACTATTTCATCATTCTTCACTGTTATTCAATATATCATTCAATACCCTTTCCAATTATTCACCATTATTTATTTAATTTTTTCCTTTTTTGTTTACTATCTTCTTCCCTTTTCAAATTTACATTCTCACAATCCGTTCATGACCACTTTTTCTCTTCTTTTCCTCTTTTACTTGCATTATTGCCTCTTTTTCCCGTCCCAAAAAATCTCTCTTACAAATTTTACTGTTCCTGCTTCTCCGATATCCTTCCGTTCCTCTCCCGTTTCCCATTCCTCGCGCCCTCGATTTTTTTTATCTCCCCTTTCTCACCTTGCCTCTAAAGCCATCCATCTTCCCTCGTCCTTTTCGCGCCATTCCTTCTTCCCCCGTGAAGACTTTTCCTCGAAATATTATATAAAGAGCGAAGATCCTCGAGACAGATTTATCTATCGACTACGAAGTATCTACCTCGCGTCGGCGATGTCTTCTCAGGAGTTAATGCTCCTAGAATCTCTCCCTTGAGGTGTATTTACGCACTGCTGCTCGCCATTTAATAACCTCATAGAGTCGCCTTCGTGCATTTTACCTTTCGCAGCTTCGAAACTCTTTAATGCTCGACGATAACGCTATGCATGCTGTGTATGGATATTTTCATCTCTTTCTCCCTCTCCCACCTCGACCGCTTTCTCTCTTCAATCCTCTCATGTGTGTGTGTGGGATATCCTATTTTTTTTATTTTAAGCTCGTGACCTTTTTGATGTCCACTGGATCATTGCTCCTTTGCTTCTTCCTCGTCGCATTCGACCTGCAATTTATTTTTCTCCCTCATCCCTCAGTTGACCCTTTCGTCACCCTCCCATGCCCGCCCATCTCCCACCCCTCCTCCTCATCCCACGCGCGACCGCCTTCCTTTGTTATGTTCCGCCCAGTCCCATTTTCCCATTCTCACTCATGTCAAACGCATTCGTCGCGATATTAACTGCGGACGACGCTTTTTGTGGGCGAAAATTCTCCTCCCTCCGTGTTTTTTTTTCTTCTCTTTCGAACTATTTTAATCGTAAGGCCCGAAATGTGAGGTAGAACTCGAGTCGTTTATTTGCGTATCAAAAAGTGACTTTTTTATTTATGTTTCTTATTTATAAGTGGCATTTGATCACGCAGAGTGGAACGTTTTTTTTGGTTGAATGAGAGAAGCTGGAATAGGGTTGCTTTATTTTCGGCTTCGAACTTTTTATTCCCTAAGCAGGGGAAAAAACTGTGTATTGTTAGAATTAACCGAATTGTAGACAATTACGTTTGCAAAAATTCATTGGTTTCCTTTTCCAAAAAATATTATCAGAAATGCCTTTAATTTTTGACGATCATTATTAATTTTCATACTGTCGTTTCCTCAAGATACATTTATAATTTATGAATGTTAGATTGTTTGGTATTTTTATTTTATATATATTTATTGGTAACGCAAGAAAGTAATTTTTTCGGGGAAGTATTTGTTATCCTCGATGTGTAACAGCTCAAAGTGAATATGAAGAAACGGTTTGAAAATTTTCCTTTTGTACAAAATCAACTCATTAGGATCAATTTAGGCATATTTTTGTTCCCAAACTTACATTACTTCGGAACATATTTGTATTCCCATAGGTTGTAAACACGTGATTTCAGTGGAAACTACAATCCTACGTTGAATTTCGCATTGTCTACGCTGTAAAACATCAAAATTGCCCTGATGAATAAATATTCGACCATTATCCTTCCGTATCCTGAACCTCATGCAACGCTGAAAAAATCGGAATAAAATACCTGTGCTCTGATTACAGCATACAGATAGTCCTCGAGATACGTCCCTCGAAAGCGCAACGTATCTCGAAACTCATTTTTCCGTAAGCCGCCATTCTATAGCAGGGGATACCTACGTTCCACATCCACACGTAATTTGCTAAGTAACATATATAAGTTTAAATTTTTGAATAATTTATTTGAGACATGCAAAATAATTGTTTATGTGGACACTTCGTCGATTACAATTACTTATATATCCGCGGTTAAAGAGGTCGAATTTTAATGTAAACAAGTTAGGAAACTGTACATCGTATCACGAATGGGTGCGTTTCGTGCATTGAAGTACATAGAGATATTTTACCTGCATATTACATGCCAATTTAAACTTTACACAAACGTTGTGATATCTTGTTAAACATAAAATATATGGATAAGAAGAACTCGAGTAAACAAATGTCTTTATTGAGTCCTAAATCAGTTTTATAACTATAAATGGTCATAATACAGTTGAGATCCTTGGCCGGGTTTTTATAAGTTGCGTACATACAATGGAAGTTTAGTTGTATACTATGTATATATACATTATAATTGAAAATTTTGCCTTTCCTTAATTTTTACTACTATATTCGTCGTAAAAATTTGTAAATTCACTATAAACGAATAAAACTTCCACTGCTTTCTTTTATCTATTGCTATTCAAGTTTCTCCATTTTTCGAATAATATATCGGAATTAATAATAGAAATAAATTTCCTTTATTTTTAGTAGTTTCAGCTCCAAATCAGTTTATATTAACCTTTGTGTTAATTTAAAAATTTTATTAAGATGATGATCTTCGAAGTTAGTGAAAAGAGGCTTATCGTTCTGTACTTTATTACATACAATGTAGGAACTTATTTACTGACAAAACAAATAATGTTAATATTCATTTTAAATTTATACATACATAAGTACAAACTACATAAAATTGATAACTATATTATTACACTTTGTAAAACGGTTAGAATTCTAAATGGTCGTTTATTTTCGTTTACTTCATAATTGTCACTACAAATTCGATTGAGAGAATGTTCAATTCTATAATTTTACTGAACTATTTTCGGGAAACCGAAATATTCGGAAAAATGAATACCTATCGGTTCTTATAACCGAAAACGTGATTCCAACAAACGACGAAAATATGGTGAATTTTGATGGTTTGAATCCGTCCTCCGAAATTTGGTTCTATAAAGCTGCTGGTTGTAATAACCAGTGGTCACAATAACCGGCGCCTGGTGCATATCGTTCCCTCTCCATTCCTCCGTTTTCGTCCGTCTGTTCTTCATCGCGTGTTTCTCTACTTGGCGGATTCCAATTAACCACTCGCGCAATGTTTATAACCCAAGTTCCCTTTTCCTTTTGCATCGCGTATGTACGCTTATCTTTTTTTTCTCTCTCTCTCATCCCATCCTTTAAACCGCTTGCGGAGAGGAAAACGGGTCGAGATGCACGCGAGAGCAACACAAGAGACTTATTGTCTCGGGTCCTTTCACCTCCCCTTCGATGCAAATGGGCGTCTGGAGGCACTGTGAGAGGGTTGTTTAGGGAGCACTGGGGTAATGTGGCCGGAGGAGGGAAGAGCAGCAAAGGGAGGGGGGAGGAAAGGTGGGGGGAAGGGGGGGAGGGAAGTAGAGTGCAAGAGAAGAGAGAGAGAAAGGTCGAGGAGTGGAAAAGAGGGAGAGGCAGACTGAAAAGAGATGCGTCCGCTGTGCTTTGACGGTATTAAGGAGCTTTATGTTATGTGGCTGGCGCGAGGACTGCAATTGGAGTGGGCGTTTGATGTCGGAGGAATAAAAAAGAGTGGTCTGCTGCACTTCGACTGCTTTTGATTGGTCGAGAGCCATCTCTCTATGTATCTCTCTCTCTCTCTCTCTTTGCGTCACTTTTTTTTTGCTCCCGCCTCTCCTCTCTTTTTCAAACCGCTTGCTCCGCAGAGAGAGAGAGAGCCAACTTCACGGCTGTTATTTCTTTTATATATATATATATATACATTCGTCCCTTTGTCGTCACCAATTCCTAAGGGCTCAATAATAACCAATAGGCGGCACCGACTGGGGTTTTTTCCGTCATTTGCACGTACGGGTCCCGCTTTTAATACTTTTCGCGAGTTTTTTCTAAGTGTTCGAAGGCGCGCCTTGATCTTTTGTATAAAAAAAAATAACGGCGGGTGTGTTAGGGGGAAAGGGGGGGGGGGGTTTGGATACGCTCGCAGTTAGCGCTCGGTTTAAAAAGGTCGGCGGAGTGGACGGATCAAGCGCGCTTTGCTTTGTACAGAGTAGGTCGATTGAGCCCTATTGGTTGAAATGTATCGTTTTCGATGCGCTTGGATCGTGCTTTCTCTCTCTCTCTCCCCCTCATTCTCTTTATCCCTTTCTTCCTATTTTTCATCCCCTCTACTGTCCATTTTCTCTCTCCCTCCACCTCCTCCTCTTATCTTTTCCTCCCCCCCCCTCTCTCTCTCCATCCCTCTGACTCCCACATTCTCTCTCTTCCTCCCTGTATTCCTCCTCTTTCTGTCTCCCTCCTTATCCTTCCCTCCTCTCTCCCACTCTCTAACTGTAAGAAGGAACTTCACAGTCTCAATTTAGCCCTAAATAAAGGCGTTTGTCTGTCTGTATGTCTCACTCCTTACGTCTCTCTCCACCCCTCTCCATCGCTATCTACATATTTCTATATCCCTTCTTCTATATCCCTCTTTCTCCCCCCTCTATATCTCTTTCTATTTCCCTTTCTATATCCCTCTTTCTCTCTCTCTCTCCCTCTATATCCCCCTTTCTCTCTCTCCCTCTCCCTCTATATCCCTCTCCTTCCCACTCTCCATCCCCCCATCCATCCATCCATCTATCCCTCCATTTCCTCCGTTCGTTCGCATTACTTGTTCATTGCCGCAATTGTCCGAGCGAAGTGAGCTATTCGAGGCACTCTCCTAACGTTATCACGGAGAGGACAATGGAGTAGTAGTACACATGGCTTCATAGTGTAGCCTCCGCTTCTTATCCCATCTCGGACCTGTTCCTCGTGATTTTATTTTCGTCCAACCATTGAAGCCCTGGCTATAGAAAGCCTCATCGTCTAGCATTCGTAAAGCAACAATGGCCGCTCGTGTTTTTTTTTGTTCCCTCGTGTAGCCCGTTTGCAGCTATTAGATAAGATCGCTAAATTTCTTCTCCCGCGCAGAGATAACCTCGCGAGATATCCTTCTTGTTTTGTAAAAAAGGAGAAACGCTTGTCTATATTTTTTTCCCTCCTTTCGAGAGTAATTTTTACAAATACTGGAATGTCTACGAGAGACGTCATTAAGATACCATTGCCTTTTAATTAAAAGTGGTATTTCTTCTTTTCTCTCTTTTACAGCGGCACGTTTTAAATTTAATCCGAGTTATATAAAGAGCGTTGTGCGTAATTCTTCATCGTCCTGTTTAGTTCTAAAATTAGGGTTTTTAAAAAAATATCTCCGAATGTATAAAAAATGGAAAGCCGAAATTCTGAGCGTACTTTTTCGCATTGATGCCACCTACAGACGAGGCCCTACTAACCGAATATGTGGGGTATAACAGTAAAAAAATAAGATAAATTAAATTTACGCATAGGTATACGTAATAGGCGATCAAATTCCAAATTTTCCTCAGTTCGTCAATTACGTTGACGGAAAAAATCTTCACAGCGGAATAAAACAAAAAATATTACCGAATTTAATGATAGAGTAAACAGCGTGTTAATTTTATCCAGGTTCGTGGATTACACTCTACTTGTTAATGAGTCTTTTTCGTGCTTTCCGGTCACCATGGCATCAGAACCGGCGTGAAATATAAATTTAGTTGGATTGGATGAGAGAGAGAATGAATTTTATCTCTTCCCACTTCGAAGGTCCATTTTTATTCAATCCCTTCTTTGGACTATAACCTTGTCTTATAGTAGAAGGAGTTTAGTGTATCGTAGACCTTGAGAGCTAATGGAAGAAGAGAGTTGCCTAATCTCAATCTTGCCCAAATAGAGACGAATATCTATCTTTTTAAGACTGGTGGAAAATTTGCTCCTGGTAGGGTCACCCATGCCGGTAAGGTCAATGGGCAAGGACCAAAGACTATTACTAGCAGCGACAGCAGAGAGGCGGCATCTGTACTCAGTGGATCGGTCTAATTAAGTGATGTTATCGTGTTAAAAACACCGTTGAGGAAGTCAGCGGCAAACAACCTCAACCATAACCCCAAGCAAGGCGGCTCAGTTTATAAAGACGCATTTCATTCACGTCTTGTACGGCCCATTAAGTCGCGTCCGGTATTGAAGGGAGTAAGGCCATCTCGCTCGCCATCGCACGAAATTGTTTTCACCATTTCTGAGCAAATTCTCAAATAATGACTTGTTATTAAAAAATTTTCTTTTTTCTTAAAATATAACCACACATCTCTCAAGTATTAACCCCGTCAGAACACGCACTACCTTTTATAACACCATGGCACGCACGTTAGGGAAAAGGCCAATTACTAAAAGCTAAGCCTTTTGAAATTTGTTAATGCAAAAATTGTATTTGTACAAACGTGTTATTAAAAAAAACTCGTAATTACATATTTTATAGAGAATGAAGATAATTGAAAATTACTATGCTGAAAAAACAGGAGTATATATAGGAAACTTTTCGTTTACTTATTCAGATTCTTCTTCAAAATTCGTTTGTTGAAAGCATGAGGTACAAGTGAATGTTGTATGCTCTCTAATGATCGGCTTTTCACAACGATTACGTCTTGTCTTGGTTTTGGGGTTCTTTCTTTTAGAGCATTAAGCGTCAAAATTTCGGTTTCGTCCATGTTGATTTTAAATGGCAATAGCATAAAATAAATTTAAAGGGTAATAAACTTGTAAATCACATCAAAATCGAACAAATAAATCACTCAGAAATTCGTAGAAATCCACCAAATTTCAATTACGTGGTAACACGCACGACGGGGAATCGACCGAAAAGATAACAAAAAGACCACTTACACACAAAACACGTGCGAATTCGTCATTGTCGCGACGTCGACTGATTTTATGGACGTAAACAGGAAGGTAGATATAGTCCCTAGCTTACCCTATTGCTGGACTGCGAAATATTTGAAAAAAATTTTTAAAAAGTGCGGGATTCCCCGTAGGTGCGTGTTCTCCCGGGTTAAAATAACAAACATTTTCGTCATCTGCGAAAAAGTGTAATGATAGTAATCATATCCGAAACCTTCTTTTTATCGGTGACCCTATCTTGGATATTTCTCCATTTATAAATCTTAGCTAAACTGATTACCACCCCGATATAAATTTATCGCGGTCTCTGATCCACTTCTGTTTATTTATATTCGTTGCTGCACGTAAAAACTTTTATTCCCGTATTCCTACCAATTTAAGGATTTTTATGTCTCTTCCTACGCGAGAATAAATGACGCCATCTTGAGATCTTCGAATAAAAAAAATGTTTACTTATATTTCCTGCCATGGGTAATGAAATTCTCCTTTTTTTGCAGTTTTAGAATGAGCTTGGTGATTTCATCTGTTCCTCTCTCTCTCTCTCTCTTTCTCTCTCGACTTCATTTTTCTTCTCACAGAGTTCACACCATCTCCGGTGCTCAAATTCACCGGGTTCATTTTCCTGTTTATGTATATCATGATAGGGTTCCTTTTCTTTCTCGCATAACAGGCCTGTTTATTACTTCCATCTATTCGCCACGTCTTCAGAAAATGCTTTGAGTATACTTCGTCCTCTTCTATTTCCTCCGCTGTCTCCTTTAAAAAAATAAATAACTTATTTCACTCTGCTGTAAACCTGATCTATTTTATCGCTCCTTCCTCTTTCAGATGGGATGCTTTCCATCTATTCCATCCGAATTTATTATCTTTTATAGTTTCTCAGTTTTACGTTCCATCTTTTCTAAAGCTTTTTACTATGCTTCTTTGGTTACCGTCTTGTATTTCTCCATTCTTGGTTATTTTCTGTTTTTTTGTCATAACTTTTCCGAGCCTTTTGCGTTCATTTACCATTGTTTTTGTTTTGCGCCCGGTGATCCATTGCATTTTAATTACGGTTTGTTATTTTCTCTTGGATTTCGAAGGTATTTAACCAACTGGACATTAAACTTCTTATTTATTTCCTTTCGCAAAGAATCTAATCCGATTTGGGTTTGATTTTCCTTTTTTCTTAAGTTTCCAATCACCCTTTGGCAATTTTTTCAGGTCGGCAGTTCTTAAAGTTTCCCTAAGTGATACAATTCGTCAGTAGTCTACATAGATCTCTTTTTGCGGAGAATAACCTACTTTTTGAAGCACCGTACTCGTCAGCATTGGACAGATTTCAAAATCAAAATTTTAAAATTATATTCCCTCTTACTTACTAATCCTTCTTGTATTAGTAGGGGATTTAACTTAATCAGTGATTGCATTTATCCTCAAACGCCATCCATGTTTGTAATTGCAGCACAAAGGATGTTACAATTTAATCCGACGTACTCGTGACTTTACTCAAAGCCTTTAACTGATTAATTAGATAAAAATTGCATGCAAAATCCCATTAAAAACATCAATTTTCTAAATATCACGACTTGCTAGAGAAACCTGACCGACAAAGTTTACCAAATAAGAAAAAAATCGTCCCTCTCGCTACCTTTGTGACGACGATGTTTGTTCTAATAACTTTTTCCACCGTTTAGCCGTAAGTATGAAATTTCTAGATGGAACTAAAATTCTCCCCTCGATCCGCTAAACATAACGTCCCATTTCGACTAAAAAATTCCAACTCCAATCACGCTTTCCCACTCATTCCCGCATTGATAGGATATATTACAGAGCAGAACAAAACAAAATCTGCGAAGCAGTCGGGAAATATAATAGGGTACGCCGTGTCCTTAAAAAAAAGGAAAAAAATAATAATGATATTGATGATAGAAAATGGAGAAAAGAGAGAGGGGGACCTTTTTTCTTCTACCTACCCCTCTCCTCCCCACCTCCTTAACCTCACTTCCTCCTTTTTGACTCCTATAGCATCCCTTTCTCTCATCCCTTCTTCCGGCCTTTATCCACTCCCTCGTTCTCTCTCTCTCACCCACCTGCCATTTCCATGGAAAGCATCTGAAGAGCACACGTCCTATCTCTCTCTCACTCTCCTTCTCTCTTTTACCTCTATACCTCTTCCTGCACCCCACCAAAAAAAACTCAATTCACTTGAAGGGGTTTTTGAAACCCATCAGTCCTTCCTCTTCCGCAGTTTTTATTCCTCGTTGTATATACGTATATAAATATACACGAGGAGAAGAATAAAAAAGGGAGAGGGCTGGATGAGACAGGGTTCCTCTCTCAACACTCTCACCCTCCATCTTTCACATCTCCCCCTCCTCCATACGTATCCCCCGAGCTGCCTTCTTACATCCCCTTTTTCCTCATCCTCACTGCGATCCACCAAATGGCATTTCCTCAGAGATGGAGCGAGAGAAGAGTCCCACTACCTCCTGCTTCACACGAACCTGTTACCCATCCTTTTCTCTCTCTCTCTCTCACACCCCTCTCTTTCTCACACTCCTCTCTCTCTCTCTCACTCCTCTCTCTCAGACACCTCTCTCTCACACACCTCTCTCTCAAACCTTTCTCTCACGCCTCTCTCTCAGACACCTCTCTCTCACACCTCTCTCTCACACCTCTCTCTCACACCTCTCTCTCACACCTCTCTCTCACACCTCTCTCTCACACCTCTCTCTCTACCACACCTCTCTCTCTCAGACACCTCTCTCTCACACACCTCTCTCTCACACA